>CAKNYM010043184.1:33277-43854 GCA_932195095.1 Andricus curvator
GGTGAGAGTTGGGAATTCAGATCGGTGGAACAACTATTTGTGGGAATCACAAGTAATTGCTTTTAAGATTCGGAATTCTCAACTCTCCCTTTTTATATATTGAAGATGTATATCAAGTGTACAGCTATTCATATTTTAATGTACATTAAATTTCAACTACCGTGTATGCAAATGACTTCATATACATTTGTATTAAATTCAATACAGATTTTTCTAATAGTGAAGACAGATTTAGTTGAATGAAGTTTAAAATGTGTGTCCGTTCGTAATACAGACGTATCATTTTCAAATTCCAATATTTCCACAAAGTCCCGTAGATTTCATACTCATAGTAAAATGAACAGATCAGATACTGTAAAAAATTGATAAATTTAAGTAAATCGTGACGTTAAATCGTTGTTAATTATTTTAATTGAAATAGCAGCGGTTTTCAAAATATAACCTATAAATCTGCATCTTTTTTATTTTATTTTAAGGGTATGTGACACAGTCAAATACCTACATTACCGACCTCACTTTTTCAATTTTCCGAATTTTTTTTTTGAATCTTAAGAACTTTTTTTGTAAATAAAATATCGGGCTGAAACTTTGGAAAATGTATGAGAAGACAATAAACTACGCTTACGTACTTTATTCGAGGAGGAATTTCGCAAAAAATTATTTTCGAAGAAATTAAAACTGGCTGCATTTTTTGAACCTAAATACTTTTTTTATAAGTAAAATATCGGCTTCAAACTTTCAGAAATGCAAGAGCCGACAGTAAAGTACGTTTATGTACATCATTTGAGTATAAAAGATGCAAAAAGAAAAATTCCAACTAAATGTCAACAACGGTTGCCAGTTCGGTCGGTATTCGCTGTGAACACGAAAATGCGAAGTCTGGCGGCCACTAAACGAAGCCAATAACGATTTCAATACTTACATAATTCAACATTGAAACAACATATTTCACTCAACTTCTATGCTGGGCACAACTTTAAAAAAATATTATTGTAAGAACACCGCATCATCAATCTTTGACAGCGTGGACCCCATATTTCAGATGTAGACGAGCCAGCTGATAGAGCCTCGATTAGTGGCCGCCAGACTTCGCATTTTCGTACCCATCGCGAATACCGGAGTTGACATTTAGTTGGAATTTTTCTTTTTGTATCTTTTATACTCCAATGATGTACATAAACGTACTTTACTGTCGGCTCTTGCATTTCTCAAAGTTTGAAGCCGATATTTTGCTTATAAAAAGAGTATTTAGGTTCAAAAAATGCACCCAGTTTTAATTTCTTCGAAAATAATTTTTTGCAAAGTTCCTCCTCGAATAAAGTACGTAAACGTAGTTTATTGGCTTCTCATACATTTTCCAAAGTTTCAGCCCGATATTTTATTTACAAAAAAAGTTCTTAGATTAAAAAAAAAAATTCGGAAAATTGAAACAGTGAGGTCGGTAATGTAGGTATTTGACTGTGTCACATGCCCTTAAGATATGTTATTTCATGATATATTAAAAAAAATAGTCAAGTAATGTGCGAATAACGCTTGATGCGTCAACATTCTTTCAAACGAACCGCCAAGAATTCTCTGAGAGGCCAGAGAGTAGAACTGGCACATGCGCAATACGCTTGGCGGATAGAGGAAAAACGGAACATTTGGCGCGCTACAGACTCTAGTGCGTTCACAACGTAGAAACTCTTTTCCTTCTCACGCATCAGCTCGCCTGTAGCTGTTTGATGCTGCCTGACGGTGAATACCTATCTGGGAGCAAGAGTACGCGGTCGCCAGTGGTGAACTCGAACATGGTTTCTCACATCGGTTCACATCTGCTGGCCTAACCGTTTGCTACGCGTTCACGTGGTCCGTTCGAATACAGAGATGCCTAGTTTTCGGGTAGCCACGACCATTCACTCTCTGCTCACCACACGAATTTTCCTACCTCGGCATGATCCAACAAACTATGGTCCCGCCATTTCGATGCTCAAATACGTTCGACTTCGCGTTACCCGAGTACCCCCACCATACTCGCTGCACTGGCGCGAACGGAACGCGAAGCCAACTGCCAAGATGGAAGGGTAGTCGGGTCTAACTAGGGAGCCGTCTGATTGGTTGACTTTTTTTTACTTGCGCGTGGCGAGACCATAGTTTGTTAGATCATACCTTTCAGTTCGTAACAGTGGGAAAATATGAACAGGGGAGGAGTGCGTCAGGAACGCATCGAGCGTTCACCCAGCATTTCGCTCCCAATCCCTGCTTTTTACTATGAATATAACGGAAAAATCAATTTTCACGACAAAAAATAATTGTTAGAGCATCGCTAGTTAATGGGCGACAGATTTCGCCACTGACAGTCGTGATGGTGACTTTAAAGTTTTAAATCAGACTGCTACAAACTATTGTACTTTATAATGTTATAATTTGTGTATTGTCCCCGCAAAAATACTTAATATGGTTAAATGATTAGTTATTTTATTTATACTATTGAATATACATATAATTTGTAATAGATATATCTGACTTCCAGGAATATACCAAAATATAGAATTGGGATATATTGGGGACATTAATGGGATATCCTTAGGATGATCTGAGATAACCTCGGGACATTCCAGAGATATCGAGATTTCCGCCCTTACTGTGCTGTAAGGATAGAGTGGACCAAACAAGAGTTTTTTTTAAGTCTTACCCTTACGAAATAACATATATTTTGTATTATTTCGTAGAAAAAGATTTTCCTAATTTTTGACACCCAATCATGTCGGCTGTCGTAGGTTCTCCTGTGTACGTGTGATATATATGTTACAGGCAAAGTCCGGTGTGTCGGCATACCGCAGTCTGTCTGGTCCCTCCGCGAATTGACTGAGCGTTATCAGGCAAAGTCCGAAGTAGCACATTCACTTTGGACTCTGCCTGGTCAAATCGCGAAGTGCCCGACAGGCTCAGGCAAAGTCCGGAGTAAAAATAAAACCTTTGGGGTTTACTTTTCCCGCTGTACTGTGGGCTGGCTCGGGAATTTACAATTCAAAATAGTCTACAGGTCGCAATTGTGAACGGATTTAAATGTTTTTTTTTTTAGAAATGATCAGCAGTAAATTTTTAAGAAAGCTTATGGAGTATATTTATCAATTTTTGTTTCAGTATAATTATTTATTCAACGCAATTTTTTTCTCTAAAGAAAATGAAAAAATAATCTCGATATGTATCGTATTTAACGTAGATGTACTTAAAAACATAAATAATTCATTTTTAATATTTTTATTGTTCTTTAGTGTAAATAATTTCCGAATTCAAGCCTTTTCAGGAAAAGCCGATTATTTAAAGCGAATTTACAAACTATATATTCCATACAAGTCACCAGTCTATTATTTGTAATAATCAGATTATTAATAATAACAATAATATAATAATACAACATTAATACAATAATTAATAATATAATTAAATTAATAATAAATTATTATTATTAATTATTTTATTATTTATTTTAATATTATTATTATCATTAATAAATTAATTTTAATAATAATTTAAAAAAATTAAAAAAATCCGAAACTAACAAAAAATGCCTTCGACATGTTGGGCTGTAACCATCTTAAGCCTGAGACATTAATTGTCAACAATGATAATAACAATATGATATAATAATATAATAACAATAATTGGCAAATAAAAAATATGTCTTTGATTAAAATAGGCAAATTGAATATCTGGTTTTTAAATGGTTTATAACAACAATGATTTTAATTATTATTTTATTATTATTGTTATTGATAATCTAATTATAACAAATAATAGAATCGTAACTTGTATGGAATTTATAGTCTGTAAATTCGCTTTAAATAAAGTACCTAAATAAAAGGGCGGTGGGAGGGAGTGGGGAGAAAATTTTTCTATTAGTTACGAAACTAACACGACATTGAGAGGAAATTTTATTTTGAAGTGTAATTGCTAAGAATGAGTTTTTAAAAATTATATTCAGTGTCCAAAAACTCTCAATAATTAAAATCATTGTTGTTATAAACCATTTAAAAACCAGATATTCAATTTGCGTATGTTAATCAAAGACAGATTTTTTATTTGCCAAAAAATTAATGTCTCAGGCTTAAGATGGTTACAGCCCAATATGTCCAAAGGCAATTTTGGCTGGAGTTGGATTTTTATTTTTTTTTTAATGGTATGCACGGGGCTGTACCGGTATATATTATCAGTCACGGACGCATTATTATAATGCAATCAAGTGATCTGATAAGAGCGTGTGCCCTGACATATTGGGCAAAGCTTGGTTTTTGCCAATTTTTTTTTGCCAATTATTGTTATTATATTATTATATCATATTATTATTATTATTGTTGAAAATTAATGTCTCTGGCTTAAGATGGTTACAGCCCAACATGTCGAAGGCATTTTTGGTTAGTTTTGAATTTTTTTTTTAATTATTATTATATTAATTTATTAATGATGATAATAATAATATAATAATAAAATAAAATTGTAGTTCTCATAATCGGCTGTCTTGGAGGTATGAAAGCTTCATTTATTAACCAACTCAACAAGATTCCGGCTTGCTGTTCTTCTGGGATCACTTCATCTGGTCCGTCAACAATGTTCCTTATAACATTCTACAAAGATTGGTAGCTCTAAAAAAGTATCCAGAGGTGAAACTTCATCTCCAACTGTCCCTTCTGCCGCGTAAGATCATCCGCGGCTAGAGACCTGACTCCAAGGAACAGTGTTGCCCGATTTTATCTCGCGTAAATTTCCCGCTCTTGCTTACCTTCTAGGACAGAAGCAGCAGAAGCGGATGACGTACACGTTCCAGTTGCGTCGGGATTGGTTGCTTGAAAGAACCATGATCGTAGCTTCGGGAGCCTACAACTTCTCACATAATAAAATAATCAATTTATAATAATTTATTATTAATTTAATTATATTATTAATTATTATTGTATTAATGTTGTATTATTATTGTATTATTATATTATTATTATTATTAATAATCTGATTATTACAAATAATAGACTGGTGACTTGTATGGAATATATAGTTTGTAAATTCGCTTTAAATAATCGGCTTTTCCTGAAAAGGCTTGAATTCGGAAATTATTTACACTAAAGAACAATAAAAATATTGAAAATGAATTATTCATGTTTTCTAAGTACATCTACGTTAAATATGATACATATCGAGATTATTTTTTTATTTTCTTTAGAGAAAAAAACTTGCGTTGAATAAATAATTATACTGAAACAAAAATTGATAAATATACTCCATAAGCTTTTTTAAAAATGTACTGCTGATCATTTCTAAAAAAAACGTTTAAAACCGTTGACAATTGCGACCTGTAGACTATTTTGAATTGTAAATTCCCGAGCCAGCCCACTGTGCAGCGAGAAAAGTAAACCCCAAAGGTTTTATTTTTACTCCGGACTTTGCCTGAGCCTATCGGGCACTTCGCGATTTGACCAGGCAGAGTCCGAAGTGAAAATGCTACTTCGGACTTTGCCTGACACCGCTCAGTCAATTCGCGGAGGAACCAGGCAGACTGCGGTGTGCCGGCACATCGGACTTTGCCTGTAACATATACATGTATTGGGATATGACACCTTGGATGCGCTAGTGACGCGAATAAATATTTATCGATTGTTCTATATTATGTAAGCTTCAACACATTATAATCCTAAATGAACTTTAATTAATGTATATAGCGAAGAATTTGATCCAGAATATGCAAATAATATGAATAATAGACGATCAGAAGTGAAATACGAATTCTAACCTTTAGGATACACCTTTTTATATAGTAAATATATCATGCAGAAATTGACACAGATTTACTTTTAGTTTATGTGTATTTCAAAGTTAGTTCATCTAAGCTCATAATGTGTTGAAACTTACACAATATATTTAAAAAAAAAACAGTTTTAATAGGAAACGCGTTTTTCACTGTATATGATTAAAATCCCAGCTGACATTTTTTTTTCTAGGAATATTTACTTTTATTACTCACCAATTGTTTAAACTCCGCCAAAGAATTGTAAAATCTCTTTTACGCACAAAGCAAAATTTATCTTAAAAATGATGTGCCCTTACGGTGGTTCACCTTTTGGCCGCATTAAAGTGATAGATGGTGTCTCGCAGTTCTGCGTTTCCCAATAATTAATTATTAAATTCTAATAAATATTAACCGTTTGAAGATTGAAATTTGCATGTTACAGGTAGAAAGAGCTCGACGTTCTATAAGAGTATTTTTCTTAATAAGAGAACTTTCGTTAACTCTGAATATGGAAATTGAGACACAGTTACCATTGACAAATCCAGTATCCTGCGTACAGGTCAACAACGTGCTTGATCTAAGTAAACAAAATCTTATTTCATATTAGAATAATACTTATATCTTTTTGATAATTGAAAAATTGGATGAGTTCGAGAGAGTATGTTTTGCAAATACTATAGGAAATTATATAAATGTGTATTACAATATTTATCAAACACTCTTTAATTGTAGATAATAGTGATCTTATCGCATGCACGATAGTATGGAAAGATGGTCAGAAAGTTCGAAGATTTCTGGTTATTGATATAATTCAGTTAATCCTAGTTGAACCTGATACAAAAAAGTTAGGATGGGGTGTAGCAAAGTTTGTTGGCTTTTTACAAGATATCGAAGTGGCAGGTGATAAGGATGATTCCAGATGTCTCCATTTAACAATTCATAAGCCACTGAGCAGCAGCACTACTAATAGAATACCGCTGTTATCTGCTCAGTTCATATTTGACGATCACATACGATGTATGGCTGCAAAACAGAGGTAAGATTGTATATTTCCATCAGAAATGTGCAGTAGAAAATATTTTCATTGTTAATTCAATTCCAGGTTAACAAAAGGAAGAATAAAAGCAAGACAAAAGAAAATGGGACAAATAGCAAGACTTTTAGACATTCCTACCAGTACGCCACATTGCATGACTCCTCCGAACTATGCTTCAATTGGATTGAGATCAGAACGTAAGGCGTAAAGTGTTATTAAAAATATTTGTTTGAAACAATATTTATCAGCATAGCTCGTAATCATAATATCGTAATATTTACATTAATTAGTGGAAATTTATTACAGGTGTGGCAGGACGAGGACAAAGGCAAAAGGACCAACCGCGGCCAATGTTTACAGTAAACAAAGTCCCTGGATTTGCTGCTCAATTGCATCGAGATACTATTGGAAAAGCTATAAACTACCCACCTTTAAATACGAAAAGATCTGACGGAAGCTCGAATGGAAATTCGGTTGAAAATGGCCTAAGATCTAGAGACAGTTCTCCGAAAATTCCAAGACCTCGAAGCGAAGAGATTCCTCTAGAAGATATGTGTATTAGAAAGACGTCTTTAGCTTCTAATGGTTCTTTACGTTTAGATAGAAAAGATAGCTTAATATCTGGTTCCTCAGTTAATTCTGAAGTTTCTTTAATATCACGAAAACATTCTGAGGAAACATCATTTACTTCTACGCAAAATCATGAATATAAACCTCGGAAAAGAGGACAAGTCGAAACAGTGTAATAAAAGCAATACAAAATATTTTTACAAATTGAAATGGAAAATGTATAATAAAGTTTTAAATTAAAGTTTTACAAATCGCAAATTTTCTTCATCCGAAAAGAACAAATTTTATTTTCACTGGCGTAGAATTCTTAAGAAAATAGTAAAAAATACTCCTAAAAAATCCTATATTTCTATATTTTTTGGTCGAAATGTTCAAAGCACGAGAAATTTTAACGAGGGGAACGTGATGTTTTTTGTTTTGATTCATACTTTTTGTAAGGAAAGCCCGTGGCCCCAAAGTAAAGATGTGAAATTCATAGAACCCAATATTTGGCCAGTTTTGAGAAAAACGGCTTGAAAAAAATTGTGGCTAGTTTATGGACTTAAAAAAGCCGTCTCCTAAGTGGCCGAGTAGCTCAGCTGTAGAGCGCCCGGCTTGTGCGCAGAGGCTTGCAGGCTGGATTCTCGCCGCCTGCATTTTTTCCTTTTTTTGCCTTATAATTATTTAAATGTTTATATATTCAATTTCCTCGTAAATTTTTTATCAATTACGTGATTGTAAATATTTAATATGCTTTTTTTCCAATAGAAATTCACATTTTCAGAGTTTTTTCACATAAAAAGGTAATTTTTATAAATTTTATCATTCATTTAAAATTGATGAAAATATAGAATAAGAATACATTTCAAACAATTAAATTTTAAATAAGATATGCAATTTTAATCATGTAGATGAATATTTTTAAATAAGTAAGCGAGCGAAAAAATTTGTTAATAGTTTTATTTCGAATAAAATATCACGAATGACAGTAAGAAAAATATCATAGAAAAAATTAAAAATAGAATTCATAGTCAGTTTTTTAAAGTCGTTTTTCTCAAAACTGGCCAAGTATTGCGTTCTAGGAATTTCACAACTCTACTTTAAAAAATTCTTTTTTACTTTACAAAAAGCATGAATCAAAACAAAAAACACCACCTCTGACACGCTTTGTAAGTAAAGAAGCTGGTATAATGACAATATTTCGAGGGCATTTGCACGCAGGAATTCACAGGCGGGAATCTCAGTAAAACTTCAGATAAATATCAACTAGTAGAGAAGCATATATTTATTATTACACATATTACTTAAAATACAATTTTTTTGTTACGTACAACTAATATTAATAAAATAAAAACCGACTTTAATGTATACATGTTTAAATACTGCAATGATATTAAAACGTTCTTCCTTCAATGAAAAAGGGAAAACAATTATATATAATGGGGGAGATTAGATTTACTTGTTCTCGTCAATACAATGTAAGAAAAATGTAATAATTTCTTAATACTGCCACGAAGAAAAAAAAATCGAAGTATAATAGCAAGTGCAGCTATTCCTATTAAATATAGGAACTTGAATGTGCAAAATTGGTCCGTCCATTATTTGTTTGATCTTACAGTACCGGCGAAAGTTTATCTACATGCCTATTGTTTGAGCTGTTGCTAAAGTAACTTAATTTTTATAATATTAACGTGAAAATGCTTTCTCCTGTTAACATCCATCCTAAAAATTAAGACACTTTAGTAACAGTTTAAAAAACTGGCATGTAGATCATTTCCGCCCGTAGCACTTTTAGCGCAACAGGTCTTTATACTACCAAAGCATAAAGCGCATGAAAATACTGCTACGGTACTATAAATACGGAGGTCTTGGGTCTTAGGGATCGTTCATATACTACGTTACGCGTTTTTCTTTTGTTTATATGGTTCTATCATTTTTAACTTCACGGAAATGATATTCTATAAATGATATTCCATACCACGCTGAAAACCCCAGTTCTCGTCAGATCACTAAAGTTAAGCAGCGTTGTACGCGGTTAGTACTTGGATGGGTGACCATTCAAGAATACTGACATGAGTGCTGTTGTATATATATATATATATGTTGTATATATATATATATATATATATATATATAAACAAAAAAAAAACGCGTAACGTAGTTTATGAACGATCCCTCATAGCGAATTCGGTTATCCTGCACTGGTGCGATCCAGAGCACTCCGCCCTGCCTGCTCCTTCAAAACGTGATCAGTCCTATGTTAAAACATAGGAATTGTCACGTTTTTCTTCTGAGCGCCTCATATTCAAAGACCACAATCCCAATATTTGAACATTTTTAAAATTTATTATTCTTGACGCTTTTTTTTTGTATTTCCTCATATTACGTCACGCTATTTTTAGTGATTTTTGACTCACCCCTCTCTCTCTCTTGTGACAATTTGTGACATTTTGGTGGACCCCCCCCCCCCCCGCATAATGTCATGAACACTCAAGCTGACCATAACCTTTATTACAAGTTTCAAGACAATCCTCGAAATAATTAGAAGTCCGCGAATTATTCCATGACTCTCGAAAAAGTAAAAATAATGAGTTTAAATTATTTGATACTAGTATGAGAATATTTTTAATTAAATTCTGTTAACATTTTTTTTCATTTGAGAAAATTGGTATAATTTATAGATGAACTTGACGGCAGATTATGTTAAAAGAATACTTAAGAGTTTAAACGGCAGTCTTATAAACCACTACATTTTTTTGGTTCGATAACTGCGGGTTTCAATTTGATTTTTTGATCAAAAAAGCGTCATATGTGAGAATAATAATAATCTTTGCGAACCCTCTCCTATATGACACTTTGTGGCGTTAGCCCCCCCCCCTCTAAGGAGTAAAAAAAAGATATATATATTCTTAAAATCAAAATTTATTTGTATTCAAGAAGTTATATGGAAGGAAAAAATCTCAACACATTAATTGACAGTATTTATATGAGTAGAACTGTTATATTAGATTTATTCTCCAACATTCCCGTTAACAACAAGTTGATTGGTACGCATAGATTGGCATTAAGAAAAATGGACATTTCAATGCCTTTAAATGCGTACCAATTGCATTTTTGCCCGAAAAATAATTAAATTGCATGGACCGGCATTGATTCTATTCAACATTTTATCAACAGCAATAAGTAGCATTGACACGGTTCGATACTTGGTTCGTGAAAGGCCGATGAATG
>CAKNYM010043184.1:43864-75140 GCA_932195095.1 Andricus curvator
CATTCAATGGCATTTCGGACAAAAATGCTATTGGTACGCATTTAAAGACAATGAAATGTCCGTTTTTTAAAATGCTAGTCTATGCGTCCCAGTGAACTTCTTCTTACCGGGTTAATTAGGGTATTTATACTTGATATAATTTTAAATCAATATTATACAGTTTTTTATGTTTCAAATACCTTAATGTGAGTGATTTGATTTGTATTTATGACTTTATATATTTTTATTTTTAATGCCTCATTGAAATTATATAATCTGTAAATTCAACAACTCTTTAACCCAGTGGAAACAGAATAATATTTCTTCTAAACGTATTCTATCTCTCATCTCCAGAATCTTGAGAAACTCTGAAACCACTCTTGTGTGTATGAGTTCATTATTTCCAGAAATTTCAATCAAACGAAATAAGTTCGGTCGTATCGAGCTTAGATTCTTGCTTTTGTTGTTGCAGTTCTGTCGTTTGAGATTGAATAGGAGACTGAAAATGCATTGGATGATTTGAAGCCGTTGCTTGGGGTGGTCCTTGTAGTCCGTGTATTCCACGACCTTTCAAGATAGGAATGTGTTGAGAAGATTGAGCAGAGATATTATTAGAACTAGATGCTGGCATTTGAATAGACCCTGAAGCTTGAGATGGAATACCAGTGTTAGAAGTGCTTTGCTGGAGAAGGGTTTCAGACGGTGAAGGAGGTGGTGCTTGCTGCTGTTCTGATGAAGGAAGTCCTACTTGTCCGGGTTTAACGTGTGCCAAAGTTGGTGCTGCACCAGGGGGACATTGACTTTGTGATCCTGTTTGACTAACTGGTACTTGATGAGTAGGCATCTGAACTGATAGTCCCTGTGGTTGAACAGATTGCAGCGCTGGAGGCTGACCCACGTGATTCGAAAATCCTTGTGACAGTGGCCCTTGACTCGGAATTCCTTGTGACTGTAGCCCGTGACTCGGAATTCCTTGTGACTGTGGCCCGTGACTCGGAATTCGTTGTGACATTTCTACGTGACCAGATTGGTTTTGCTGATTCGGAAGTCTCATATGAGGCATGTTTTGTGGTAGCATTTGAAGAATAGGCGTACCACCTATTTGAGAGATCTATAAAAAGAGAACATGCACACTTTTAATATATACGCAGGGATAGGTAGTAAAGTGTAGGGGAGAACACTCTAAAGTAGATAATGAACCTACAGTAGATAATCATTCAATGTGAGCACAAATATACGTAAAATAATCTGCCAGCTGCGCGGGCACGTTCTCATTGCTCGTTACCTTAACTTCACCGACTTTGTTTAAATATTTAAACAATTAATTTTAGTTACCAAAACTAAAAGATCATCTTTTGCAATCCTTAAATAATACCCAGCAATTTTCTTAGATTTTTGGGATTCATTAGGACCCAGTGTGACTATTATGCGATTCTACTGAAGTGTGACTCATTAGGGATAATGTCATTTTTTTACGATTAAAACAAAAACTACGCGGTCCTATCAAAAAAATATTAATGACAAAGGATGAATTTTCACTCTTTTTTGGAAGAGCAACTTTTGTCTATTTTTTTCATAGCATGTGTCGTTTGTCTAAAAATTATATATATATATATTTTTTAAATGTTTTTTACGAATAAAACAAAGATTACGCATCCTATCAAAAAATAATTAATAACAATATTTGCAGCTCTTTTTTGGGTGCACAATTTTTGTTGATTCACTTTTCTCGTATCTTGCATAGTTTGACCCGCAAAATGGAATTTTTGAATTCTCATTATTTTTTATGTTTAAAATTTGGATTTTCGATTTTTCAAGAAAATTCAAAAAGTTGTTGCGATAATCTTGTAGGGTTTTCAAAATGCAACGTTTTTCTTTCTTCGGCATTTTTTCATATTGTGCGTCGTTTGGCTTAAAATGTTAATTATCGTTTGTTTTTTGGAATTTTGTAAATGCTATAACTCCGGTAATTTTTTTTTATCAACAAAAGTCATAAAGATAAAATTTTTGTCTTTTTGAGTACTACTAATAACCGTAAATAGAATTTTTAAATCTTGAAAAGAGTGGTCTCAAAATTTTTGAAAATCGCTCACTCTTTGAATTTTTATCCAAAATGGCTGGCCAACGAACATGACCTTCATTTTAGGACACTTGAAGAGTATAGAAAAGCCCAATTCAATCTGTCAATTCTTTCGAAAGTTATCGTGCTCACAGACAGACATACAGACAGACAGATTCGTAAAAACCTGTTTTTCGGGTTCAGGGGGTCTCAAAACGTGGAAATTTGACCCTCCGCGATGGGGGGGGGGGGTGTTAAACTTTACACCAAATTTTACATTCTCTGAGGATAATGTAATAATTCAATCTAATTTTAATATATTAACACGTATATTGTCCTCATGAAATGAATTATTTTACTTACATTGGTATTTTAAATTATTCATTATCTACTGTCTCCCCAACTTGTAACAATGTTATCCTTATCGTGCCTATTTTTTGGTAAGGGTAGCGTTTTACAATGAAAAGGACAGTCTGTCGTATCGCAGGAATGAAACGGGAAAGCTTGTTTCATTTTTTTTTTTATTTCTTTGTTATCAAACTAATACTTACCATGCCAGGTCCGGATATCGTAACACGACCAAGGCTTTCCCGTCCTTGAATAGCAGAATCTGTTGGTTGCTGCTGCTGCTGCTCTTGATTGCCAATTGGACTCATCATTTGTGGAGGAATAGAACCCACTACTGGTACTCCATAATTCTGAAGTGAATAACCTCCCATAGGTGCTTGACCATAAACGTAGATGCCTGGGTTAGTTGGAGATATCGAATTGTAGTTACATCCTGGATTTTGATATTGCACATGACGCACTGGAGATCCTTGAGATGTTGGTCCGATAAAGCTTGTAACTGACTGATAACCTCCTGTTTGTGACAGAAAAATATAAAAACTGTGTTAAATATTTTAAAGAATTATGTGTATAGAAATGTAAAAAAACGTGGTATGGACAAACGCCAAAAGAAGGTAGGAATTTGGAGTCTTCGTATGCAATAGAAAAATCCATACCCATGATGTATTGTTGCTTCTGCTGTTCTTGTCTCATTTGCATCTCACGCTCTTGCTCTTGAATCCTTTGAAGCGCTAACTGTCGTTGATACTGCAAGTACTCTTGTTTCTTCTTCCGCATAATTTCTAATTTATGAGCCATCTGAAGTTGTCTTTGTCTTTCGGCTTCTTCAGCCTGGCTTCTTAGCTTTTCTCTGTGTTCTTCCCGCAAGGCATCCAATGCAGCTCGTGACTCTTTAATTTGAGCAACTTTATCCTGTAGTCCTTCGAAGTACACTCGTTTGTCGTCTTGTTCTTGAATGTATCTCAGTAACCTTAGAAACATATTTTACAGATAGAAAAAAAGAATTATAAACATTGTTGCCAAAAAGTTGTATCATTTAATTCCCGCCCGTTTTACCAACAAAAAAAAAGCAAATATTAATTGTCCGCACATTCAATTTGTTTCCAAATTGTGCAATGTGATTTACAAAAATATCCTTTCGGTAACACATTTTAAAAGACTGTTAGTAAAATTAAATTTGGCTATTAGATGTTCAATTAAAAAGAAAAGGCAGTCCCTTTCACAAATTTTTGGAATGACCCTTAAATACATTAAGTGTACGACAGAGAAATCCGAATTTTTCCAAGAGCCTCGACATCGACTGTTTTTAAAGAGGTTCAACGCGATTATAATAATTGTTCATAAAAAAATTACTTTGAATGCATTGCCGTAATGTTCATGAACCAGGTTTGCACAGAACTATCATTGGCAATTGATCTTCCCCGAGAAGAGTTGCTTTTCATACGATTCACAAAAATTTCCACTTGCGATTGTAAAGCATTAACAAACATTTCCATTTCTGCATCGATTTCACCGTTTTGTTGTTTAGTAGTGATGATCTTCTGAGGCATGGGACTGCTAATATGCGGTGCAGATGGACTAGTAACGTTTATTCTAGAACCATGTTCTTCAGCTGATAATTGTCTTTGCTCCCAATACTGCCGATTTAGATACTTTGCAAGTTCTGGATCCAGTTCTTCTTCATCTGGAACTCTTGTAGGACTTATACCCTGTGAGACAAATCACATTACATCTAGATTAATTTATAATTTTACATTTCTCTACATTGTCCTGTCATAGATTGAAAATTTATACAATTTAATTTCATGCTAACGTACTGGAGATGGAGGTGGTGGGTATGTCACTCTAGCAACTGGTGCAGAACTTGTTCGGAAGGCAGTAGTTTTAGAGCGTTTTTTATCTTTTTCCTTTTGCTCAGCTTCACTCTGACTTAAAGCAAGAGCCAATTGAAGTTCTTCTTCCTCACGAAGCTCTTCTGCAGTTTTTCTCGGAGGAACCTGAAGATCCATATTAAATACAAGTAAACAATAGAATCCCAGAAAATAGAAGACCATTAAAGTACCAAGATGAATTTTTCCAAACCCCCTCAACCCGAGGGGTACATTTGTAATCCGTATACGAAGGTTATAGTAAACACTTGCAATCCAGTGAAATCGGTTTCAATCTGCAATCACTCGAAATTCACCGTGCAATCACGTGAAATCACCTATACTCATGTATGTACATTTTCTCACAAGAAGAAAGAAATTTGCTCTTTAAATTTTTACTTAAAAAAAAGAAGCGATTTAGTTAAGTTACCCTATATAATATGCGTTTATATTATGAGTTGTCACAATATAATGCAAAAAATTAAAATAATTATTAATGAGTAGAAGCCTCGGTGGCTCAGACGATAGCGCGTCAGACTTCTGAAGAAGTCTGGGGTTCGATCCCTGAGCCGGGTACCAATGGACATTTTTCTATGTACTTCCACCGGGGCTTCGGAACCCACCTTAAACTGTAGGTCCCCTCTGAAAAAGCTGGTGCCTTACCAAGGATAAATGGGCTCTTTCGAAGGCCTAACCTCGAGGGACCTCCGCTCGGTGGTCGCTGGATGTCTTCGAGTAATGAACACACACACATACACTTACATAACACACCAGGGCAGTGCTTCGAATCTGTTCATCTAATTGATGACCTCAGAGGGATCGCTCCGTCCACCCTAGTCCTCTCTGCGGCCTGCTAAGGGAGGCTGCCGAATGGCAGAGTGGATGAGGATCACTTTGCCTGATCAACAAAGTAGGACGTCATTTACTGTGCGATAAGTATGCCTGGCAACTGAGAGGTATAATCTCAGAACATTGGTAACAACGAAACCCACCGAGATCCAAAAACACTCGGCGAATGATGGCCGGATTCGGAGTACTGCCTTGAGAATAAACACGGATATGGCACAAAAGGCTTTATAGCTTGAGCGCCAGGGGTGGGACCTCACGGCCCCCCGCCTACATTACAACTAACTAACTAATTATTAATAAATTGTTAATAATGATAAATTTTGATAATTTTTTAATAAAATAGGACCACCTAATTATGACATCGAATATATTTCGAAAACATTTACTTTTCAAACAAGTGGAATTCCGTTCGAAATTGAGTCCAAAATACTCAAATGTTTCAAAATGCCTTTAGATCATTCACAAGTTCGAGACGAAATTTCCAAAATTGCATCCGCAATTCTAAAAGTTGTAACAAATACAGAAGCACATGCGTAATCAGAATGCTTGATTTTGAAATTTGGAGCACGGGATTGATTCATCTCGGATTGCGCGTCCTGTTTTACATCGAAATAATTTCAAGAATTCTACAATAGATACGGAGTAAAATATACACTGAACTCTCAGCGACACCCGGAATCTAATGAACAAATTGAGCGCGTTAATTAAACTTTAATTCCAGTTATGATCACAAGCTTGAACTATCCAGACAATCGAAACTGGGATATTAAGATAAAGGAAGTTCAGCGTAAGCTCAAAGAATCCGTGAACAAGACACCTGGAGAGAGTCCCTTCGAAATGGTGTACGCTTCTTTCTCAAGTCATGATGAAAGACTCATACGAGAATTAACGATTGATGATGAAACCCAATAGCACCATTTAAAGGAACTTCAAGATCTTGGAAAGTGGCACTTATAGCGTAATAGATTTAAGAAAATTGTGGAAACCCTCGGCTACGAATCAGAAGAAGATTCAGTCACTACCGACGAGGAAGACAAAGCAACTGAAAAAGATACTCAAGAATTGAAACAATAACTCAGAAAATAAAAAAAGGACCCTGAAAAAATACAACAAAACAAGGAAGATCAGGTGACCAAGGGACAAAGTACTTTATTTATGAACGATATTTTCAAATGCAATAATTCTGAATAAAAATCACTTTAAGTCTGGATTTATTGTGATTCTTATAGTTTACGACACTGCTTACTTAAAAGACCCAGTTACCCAGTTACCGGTAACCCAGTTACCGGTGGCATATCGGGAGGTGGGCAGTGACAGTGCTAGCAGTGCTGCTAGTGAAATTGACGGGGAGGAAATTTTCCACAGGCCACGACGACCAACAGTGCGTGGTCCGGTGTCGAGTGGAGTGTCGGGGAAAGGGAGAAAGCGGAACGATGGGAACGAAGGAAGCGAGAAGGTAAGGGAGAGAGCGTCGAGCGCAAGTGACGGGGAGGATCTCTTGAAGAGGAAGAGAGACAGCCAAGAGAGTCCGGAGAAAAGCGAGGTTGAG
Source organism: Andricus curvator (assembly GCA_932195095.1). Taxonomy (NCBI): domain Eukaryota; kingdom Metazoa; phylum Arthropoda; class Insecta; order Hymenoptera; family Cynipidae; genus Andricus; species Andricus curvator. Next base: position 50,517 of record CAKNYM010043184.1, read on the forward strand.
AGCCCGTTTAAAAAAAGCGGGATAACAAGTAGCCCCCCCCCCCCCCCGAAAAATGGAGGGGAATTCGGAGAAGGAGGCTCTCGGGATGCTGGTAGGCGAGATCAGGGGGCTGAGGTAGGACGTAAGGGCATGAGGGAGGACTTGAGAATTAAAGGTGAGAAATGGGGAAAAGAGGTGAAAGAGCTGAGGGAGAGAGTAGAAGGGTTAGAGAGGGAAAGGAAAGGAAAAGAAGTTAAAATAAAGCAAATGGAAGAGGAGATTAGGGTGTGGAAGGAAAGGACGGAAAAAAGACTTGAGAAGATGGAGGGCAGGACGGAAATGGAAGTAGGAGACGGGGTTGGGGGGAGTGAGATTAAAGGTATTTTAGAGAGGGTAGGAATGAAAAGGAGGAGAGGGCGGATAGGGATAGGATAGTTGAGAATGGTGAGAAAAGAGAAGGCAGACAGGAGAAATAATATCGTGATAAGATGGTTGAAGCTAAAGAGCGGGGAAGTAAGGGCGGGCGTGGAAGCACTGCTACAGAGCATAGGGTGGGTTAAAGGCATGGTAGGGAAAATTAAGTTGGAAGGGAGAGAGGAGAAGGAAGTGGCGGTTGTGGAGTTGGAGAGCTGGGAAGAAATGTTGGGGGTAATGCGAAATAAGAATGGGATAAAGGATGAGGGAGTTTTCATCGCTCACGATTTGACGAGAAAGGAAAGCGATGTGCAGAGAATGCTGTACGACAGGGCTAGGAGGGAGAGGAGAGAAGGGAGATCGGCGAAGGTAGGATATCGGAAAATAAGATTAGACGAGAAAATGTGGGCGTGGGACGAGGAGAAAGAGGTGTTGAAGGAAGTGCAGGGGGATTTGTTTAGTAGGGGGTGGGGGCAATGCAGGGTAGAGGAGTAGTGAAGGTGCTGTACTAGAACGTAGCAAGGGTAATGAAGAAGGATGAGGAGTTCTGGAGGTATATCCAGGAATTTGGTGTTGTGGGACTGGTAGAGACGTGGGTAGCAAGAAAGGAGTGGGATAGCATAGAACCAAAGCTGCCAAGGGGGTACAGGTGGAGACTCCAGGGGGCGGTCAGAGTGAAGAAGAAAGGAATGGCCAGTGGGGGAATTATAACGGGGGTTAGAGATGGATTAGAGGAAAAAGTTCATGGAGAGGAGGAGGGGGAGGAAGTACAAATGAGGGAAGTAAAGATAGAAGGGGTAACGTGTAAGTTTGTGACAGTGTACAATAAGGATGGGATGGAAAGAATTAAAGAAAGGGTGGAAGACTTGCTAGGCGAAAGAGAGGAGGGTATGGTGGTACTGGGTGGGGACTTTAATGCGAGGATGGGGAGGGAAGGGAGACTTTACAGGGAAGGGGAGAGCTTCGAAAGAAACTCGAAGGATAAGACAATAAATAAGGAGGGGGAGATGCTAAGGGACTGGATGGAGGATAGAGGCTGGGCGGTGGCGAATGGTATGGCAACTGGGGACGAAGAGGGAGAATACACGTATGTAAGTAAGGTGGGGGTATCGGTGATAGACTATGTGGTCATGAATATGCAAGGATCGGAGGAGACGGACAAATTCGCACTAGAGGGGAGGGTGGAATCAGACCATTAGCAATTAGGACTGTGGATAAGAGAAGAGGGTGGCGTAAGGCAAGGTGGGGAAGAAGTCTCGATAGGGGAGAGGGTGACCTGGACGAGGGAGGCAATCGAGAAGTATCAGAAGCAGTTAGGAAAGGTACGCTTTGAAGGGGAGTCGGTGGAAGAGATATGGGAGGATCTGAAAGAGAAGGTGAAAGGGTGTGTGTAAAAGAAGGTATTTAGAAAGAAGGAGAAAGGAATGGTGAGATCGTGGTGGGATAGGGAATGTAAAAAGATGAAAAGGAAGGTGAAGAGGAAGTACAAGAAGTGGAAAGAGGGTAATGCGAAAAGGGAGGAGTACGTAGAAATGAGGAAGGGATTTAGATTGATGTGTAAGAAGAAAGAACAGGAAAAGGAGAATGATCTGGAAGAGGAGTTAGGAAATGTTAAGACAGAGGGGGACGTCTGGAAGATAATGAATAGGTTTAGGAAGCGTAGAGTGGGGATAAGCGAGAAGATAGGGAGTGAGGAGTGGAGGTAGTTTTTTAAAGAATCATTTCAGGGCTCAGATGCAAGGAAGAGAGATGGTGGGAGTAGAAGAACGGGGGAGGCAGAGATGGAGGAGTTGAATGACTATGAGATAGAGAAGCAGATAAGGAAGTTAAGAACGTCAAAAGCAGCAGGGCTGGACGGGTTAGAGAACGAAGCATGGCTGTTTAGTACACAAGAGGTTAAGGAGAGGCTGAAGAACGTAGTGAAGAAAGTATGGAGGGGGGAAGGGATTCCCAGGAGGGTGGAGAGAAGGATTAATAGTGCCACTGTATAGGAAAGGAGATAGGGATAGACAGGAAAATTATAGAGGGATTACGCTAATGAATACGGCGTATAAAGTATACGCGATGGTGGTGGCGAAAAGGCTGCGGAAGGATGTCGAGGGGAAAGGAATATTTCCGGAGACGCAGGCGGGCTTTAGGGCTGGCAGGAATACTATCGACAATATCTAAGTTCTGCAGCACGTGTTGGATAGAGAATTAGCGAAGAAGGGGTCGAGAGTGTACGCGTTTTTTGTGGATCTCAAAGGCGCGTTTCCTTCGGTGAATAGGGGGAGGTTGTGGGAGGCGATGGAGGATAGGGGAGTGGAGAGAGATCTGATCGAGAGGGTAAGGGAGATATATGAAGAGACCAAAGATAAGGTGAGAGGAGGGGAGGGGATTCTGGATGGGTAGGGGGTTAAGGCAAGGGTGTCTACTTAGCCCAACGCTTTTTGCAATTTTAATTGCGGATATGGAAAGTAAGCTGGAGGCCTGGGTGGTAGGAGGAGTCAGGATAGGAGGGGTTAGAATTTGGTCACTAGCGTATGCAGATGACATAGTGTTGCTGGCAAGAAGCGAGGAGGCCTTAAAAGGGATGATGAAGAGGTTGAGAAGATACCTGGATAAGAATAGGTTAGAGCTGAATGCGGAAAAGTCCAAGGTTATGTTGTTCAGAAAAGGAGGGGGAAGGGATAAGGAAGGGGAGTGGAAGGGAAAGGCAAAGGCGGTGCAGGAGATGAAAGAGTTTGTGTACCTGGGCTTCTTGTTTCGGAAGTTGAAAGGGAAAGGTATTTTAGAACGAATGGACTGCAGATGGATGAAGTGAGAAGGATCCACGAGGAAGGAAGGTATATGAGTTGGTTAAGAAAAACGGCATGGAGAGAGAGAAGACAGCAGGGGAAGAGAGAATAAGAGAGTCATGGTTTAACGGAAACTATGTGTGGATTATGCCAAGGGTGAGAGCGCAATATTTATGTGAGAAAGGAGAGAAAGGAAGTCAGGAGCTTATAGCGTGGGGGAGATGTGGGTGCATGAAGGGTTTTAATAGGTACTGGCTTTCTAGGGAGGAGAGGATGTGTGAACTGTGTAGGAAGGGGGATGCAAGAGTGGAGCACAGTTTGGAGGAGTGCGTAGAGGTGGAAAGGAGTGGAATAAGCATGGAGGTATTGATGCATGAAAGGGGGGACAAAAGGGCAGTAGCATGGGTGAAGGGAGTGTTGGGTAAGATGGAGAAGAAGAGAAGGAAGGAGGAAGAGGAATGGCGAAGGAAAGATTGTAAATAGGAGAGGAAGTAGATATAAGTAAACTGTAAATATTGTAAAGAATAGATAAGTATTAGGTATTAGCCGCGGAAGCAGACTTTGGCAATGCGAGGTAATGCGAAAAGTAGGGACATGCGAGCGAGGCGAAGCGAGGAAGGCAAGGCGATAAGAGCGTGCGGTCTTAGATATAAGGTATGGATGGATGTTAGTTTTTTAAGGGTTAGTTTTAAGAAAATTCTTAAAAGAAATATAAAATATAATATTTGAAGCATCGTGGCTATGAAGTTAGTGGGAGACAAGAATTCCGAAGGGAATTTGATGGAACATATACAGTCTTAGGGATGTGCCTCGATGGGACTTGTGCTTGCCTTCTTCACCTGTACTTTTCACTGGACCTTTAATTTTCGCCTAAACAGAAAGAATCGTCAGTCTGGTGTTAGCCGTCGAGACATCATACACAATTCGCCAAGCAACTAACAAAATTCCTATCTCATGTTATAAATTCTTATCTTGTGCCAGTTTCCTTTCTTCTATTTTGTTTCCTATTTTTTATTTTTACTCACTAGAAGACAAATACTTTGAATGGAAACAGCATTGAATGGAGATAATCATCTACTCACTTTTTTCCAACAATTTAAAATAGTGGCTCATATTAAATATATGCTTTGAATGGATGGATGGTGTGATATTTACAAACTAAACTTCGACCGTAGACCTATAGATTAAGACTATAAAATTACATTGTTAGCATTTAAATTAATTGTTTGACGTGATTGATGTAGCTTCATTCATACATTTTAAAATGCTTTAACCAGGATTAACCTGGTTAATGAAGCCTCGGTGACTCAGACGATAGCGCCTCAGACTTCCGCGTAGGAGAATTGGAATTCTATAGGTCTCCTCAGAAGAGGCTGGTTACCTCCCAAGGATTAAAAGGGCTCCATGTCAAGAGCCTAACCTTGGGGGTCACTAGTCGATTGTGATAATACTCGAAAATGAGTCAGCGATCTCCTTGTGTAGAGCCCCATGTCGAGGGGACTAGTCATTTACTGTGCGATGTGGTATGCCTGGTACCTGAGAGGTATATTTCCAGAACGTTGGAAACATCGAAATCAACCGAGATCTAAATACTCGGTGAAGGTGGCCGGATTCGGTGTACTGCTTTGACAATAAACACGGGTGTGGCACAAAGGCTTTATAGCTGGAACGCCTGGCCCCCCCCCCCCCCCGCCGACATTAAAAATAACAAACAACCTGGTTAATGAAGTTGATCCTTATTTTGCGACTCTAAAAAGTATCAAAGGCTGATTCAATTGATCAAATCCTTCAAAAGTTAGCGTGTGAACAACTTTCAGGTAATCAACCAGACACAGGACAACATTTTATGATTTTTTTACTTTGAGCCAAAAACGTAATGATTCGTTAAAAACTAGAGATCTCAAATTTGGACGATTTCATTTCACTCTTAAAAATTAAAATGTAAAATAGTTCTAATTAGGCAATCTAGATCAAAATCTTATCGCAACTGGACAACAATTGGAGCTACCATTTGATGTCGAAGAAGTTGGCACCGCCATCTTGGATTAAAAAAAAAGTTGTGCTAGATTTGTGCTCTATTGTGCCGCAAAAGATTTTTGTAAATAAATATTTGAGCCAAAATTAACAAAAAAACGTGTTTAGGTTCAGAACCGCCATTTTGCATTTTCGAAAAAAAGCGCTGGGTAGCACAAAAGATGAAAAACAACGTACCATAAATCAAAATTTGATTTTGTGAACCATTTTCGAAAAAAACTCAGCACCGCCATTTGTTTTCGTAAATTGAAAATTTGTGCTAGGGTGTACTAGATATGAACAAGATTTTGCTGTGAATACAAAATTCCAAAAATTACTTGTTGACCCAAAATTTAAAAAAATCGAAATTTGAAAAATCTGAGAGTTGTGGTAGGTGGTCGCAACCATTATTCCCAAATACAATTTTCACTCGAATAAATGAAGGTTATCCACGCTGGGGCTTACAGAAAATTATGCAACCCGTCTTACACGCCAATGCTATTCTTATGGTCGTGTATGGCCGGTTGCATACTTTTTGGTAAGCCCCTGCGCTCGCTGCTTAAACAACTGAAACTCAGTGGAGACACGCAAAGACTGTGTGGTATAAATTTCAGATTTTTTCTAAAACTTTCCTACGTCATGTGACAAGTTGAAGATAAGGTGATTTTTAATAGTACTCGCACTGGCCGTACCGACGATTTTCATCGGTAGTACATATAATTAAAAACAGATTAACCAGTTAACTGGTAGGCTCGAAATCGACGTTATGTGCCAAAAGTGGTAGAAGCAAATAATTCCGTATTCATAATGAAACTTCATTTCCTAAGGGTTTTTAGGTCGCTGATGACGAGTCCGGGGTCAAAATTGAGAAATTCAAAATGGCGGATCCAATATGGCGGACTAAAATGGAAAAATCACGTGACTTAAATGAAAGGCAGTACTAAAGAGTTTTTCAAGTCGCTGATGACTTATATTGACTATATTATCAGCTATTTTGGATTTTTTAATTTTGACCCCGGATTCGTCAACAGCGACCAAAAAAACCACTTAGTACTGACTTTCATTCAAATAACGTGACTTTTGCATTTTAGTTTACCATATTGGATCCGCCATATTGGATATGCCATTTTGAATTTCTCAATTTTGACCCCGGATTCGTTATCAGCGACCAAAAAAATACTAGGGCATAACAATTTTTATCAAAATCCATTGAGTTTTGTGGCAGTTATTCCAAGTGCGCATATATGCGTCATTACCAGTTTTTTCACGGATTTTTTCTGCGCATATATGCGTCATTACCAGTTAACTGGTTAAGCAACCACCGCAGGATCCCACTAGGAGCAACTGCAATCTATGAAAATGACACTGGCTCCCAGTCCTGCGAAAACCTCGTGTGTCTTGAGGACACGGAGCGACCCAAGGACGACAGCTTTTTCAATCTATCTCGCAAGTGCCTCGGCATGTTTTGGCGTTTTTGACAAAGCTGGTAGTAAAGCAATTTTAGGGCCGCATTATGTCTGTAGAGATACGTAGTTCCCGCGTGAGTGGAATACCTAGAAAGTATGTGTTCTAGGTACTCAACGTGTGCATTACACGCTCTGCGCCAATAGCTGAGAATTTCTTGACGTAAAATTCTACGTGAATTAAGTCCTGATGATCTGAGCAAAGCAAAAGTTAGCTCCTTCGACAAGGGTTTCTACATTTCTGTGAAAGTTTCTGTGCATTTTCGCCAAGGGTGTCAGCCGCCTACTCAGCGGCTTTATAAAGAAACGCTTCTTTGCAAATGATATAAGCTGAACCCAGAATAATTTCATTATAAAGGCCAAGGGTCTCGGCCGCCTGCTCCGCGCCTGTGTAAAGGAACGCTCTTTTGCCAATCATCTCGTGGTTCCTGACCATTTTCAGGAGAGGATCTCTGCCATTTGCAACGATGTAAGCTGTACTTAGAACGATTCGGTTCTGAAGACAATGGCGATTCAGTCCGCCTTGACAGCGTGAGATGTATAATCGCGGAACGGACGAACTGATATGCAAGCTCTTCTGCATATGCATGACCTTACGCGTGACGATATCGAGGGCCGTATGCTCGTGCTTTGCTCATGGAACCACCATGAGTAGAGTAGAAACGGGACGGCAGGAAAGTTAGTCGCAGATACCTTGTTTAACGCCGACAGATTAGAAGACCAAATTTTTCGAAGAAGATGCTTGTATCTGCTTCGGAGAGACTCCTTCACTGATGTTACGTCCTGAATGCGGCTTTGAGGCACGCCCAGGTATGTATAGGTCTCCAGTATTAAGATGTCTAATAACACTTATATCAACAAGCTCAGGGTCCTTGGGAACGCCAGTAATCTTTCCTTTCTTCAGATGAATTTTGACACACTTGTCCAATTCAAAGTCCATCCCAATCTCTCCTGTGTACTTTTCGACAATATTTATAGCAGTTTGAAGTTTGCTTTTAGCAGAGGCATAGATCTTCATGTCATATATACAAAATACATGTCTGATTTTATGCTCGCGATAATTAGTGTCGCCACAGAGGTATCCAGAAGAATTTCGTAGAGCGAGAGATAGAGGGAGAAGTGTGATGCAAAAAAGCAAAGGGCCCCTCTGGAAGGTGACGTTGTTCGCTGTCACACGATAATTTCCAAATGAGATAGTACATCCAGTTTTCCAAAGGGGCATTAATCTCTATGCATCTCACTATGTGTGGATGCACCTTCAATCTATCCAACAGACAGGTGATAAGTCTTGTGTGTCAATCCGGGCCATTGACAGGACGCGCTGATGGGCTGCAGCGTCTTTACAAGCGCACCTGTCAATTAGCAGGTTCTCTCGACAGCCTGCTACCCCTTCTTTCGAGCCACGTTGTTCGTACATCTCTCGCTACATAGGCTCAATTCTTCGAACAATTCTGTTGTTTAGAACAGCTGTAAAAATCTTATATAGTGTGTTCAAACAAGTTTATGCCCTGTAACTTTCTGGGTTGGACAAGTCGTCTTTTTTCGGTTGGAGTATAGTGCGTCCTAATACCAGCCACTGCGGAATGAGCGTCTCTGACTTTAAACATAAGGTGAATATGCGGACCAGATATTGGTGTGTAGAAGTAAACTTCTTCAACCTGAAGTTCTTGATACCATCTGGTCCTACAGCGGAAAAGTTCTTCGTGCCCCTAAGTGCTTTTTTCACCTTGTCGGCAGTGATTGACGGACATTCCTCCTCACATATTATGAGGTTCTCGCAAAACTCCTTGATGCTAACGATATTATCAGTATCTTCTTTCAACTCCAGTGTTTTCGGGATCTTGTATACCTCTCTCCAAAAAGTATCTGCCTCGTTGGGTTTGGGTGGATTTTTGACTGAAACAGGGTGACCACTGAAGAGGCGCCATGGGTCAGCGCGAAACTGTTGATTCTCCCTGATCCATCTCTCCCTCTTCTGTTTTCCCCTCCTTGCGTCAGATAACACCCGTATTTTGTCAGCAATATGCTGAACCTTCCACCAACCACTTCGGAATAGGCCCTTCCGACTTTAGATATGAGGTGAAAATGCGGACCAGATGCTTGTCGGTTGAAGGAAACTTTTTCCACCAGAAGGTCTTGATACCATCTGGTCCCGGAGCGGAATAGTTCTTCATGCCACAGGTGTTATGAGGGTACTACATATATGTATATAATTAAAAGTTTGTCATAAGGACAACCGCTTGATTTCACCGGGAGCGGGTGCTAATCTGAAAAACTGTACCCGCTCCCAGCGAAATCGCGGTAAAATTTCAGCCTTAACCATGTCTCACGACCGTGAGATAGGTGTTTACAGTCTGCGACGGATTCAATACGATGATCCGGCGAAAGTCTCGTGCACCCTGAGGAAACGGAGTGACCCAAGGACGACCGCCTTCTGCATCTTCCCCGCAAGCGGCTTAGCATTTTGTTGACACACAGGGATGCTTTTTAGGCTATTAACCAGTGAAAGCTTGGCACCTTCAAGGGCGCCGATGATCAGGACGATTAGCTTAACAGAATATTTTGGGTATAACCGTCGCAACTCCCTTACAAGGTCTTTATACCTCTCCTTCTTTTCATTCTCCTTGGCTATAATGTTTTTGTCAGCTGGTGCCGAAAATTCGATAACGAAAATGGTTCGCTTCTCCAAATCAAGGAGAACTATGTCAGGCCTTGAGTGCGCTACAGAAACAATCGTCGAGAATATGAAGTTTCAGTATATGCGGCACTTCTCATATTCGACAATTGACTCTATTTCCCTAGGAGCGTTTAGCGGAGCGGTATTAGGGCTAATGCCGTAATAATTACAGAGATGATAATAAAGCACCCTCAGTGCCACATTGTGCCTTTGGGTGTAGGTCGTTCCCACATGAGTTGGACAACTAGATATTATGTTTCCTAGATGCTCAGGGTGTGCATGACACGCTCTGCAGCTATCATATATATATATATTGAGTAGACGGATCGACAAAGGAATGATGTGCTAGACTGCTATGATACAAGCATTATCCCTGTTCGCGGAGGCTTTATGGCGCGTATACACACTCTGTGGTGCCAGAAACACCCAGAGCTTCAGCACGTTTTGCATCAGTCTTTGCGAAATCAAGCCGTCAACCTCCGGAAAAATGGATATGTACGCGGAGCACTTCCCCAACCGCTGCTTGATCAAGCTCCAGACGAAGATGAGGAAGCGACATTTGAGACCAACCGCAGAAAGCAGGCACCTTCTGAGAGATGATCGCAATTTCAGTACAAGAAGGAAGATTAACATGCAAGTTCCTCCTAAGCCCCAAGATCTGGCTGAAATGGATGCCTCCCTTCGTGGAGATATCTCACAAGAGTCCGACCTCTGGACCATCAATCGCTCAGTTTATGGTGCTGCGAGAGCTTTGGCTGATTCAAATTTAAGGCTGAATTTTATGTGTTCAATGTGTGATTGACTACATAACATCTGGTAGACCGTTTACGGAAAGGGTTCGAAAGTTCGCCCAAGAACTAAGGATCTTGAATCACACACTAAACAAGTCAAAGCTGCGTACTATCAAGCAGCATATTGCTGACAAAATACGGCTGTTATCTGAATGGTGCCTGAATTTTAACATCAGAAGTAAGGTGAAGTGAAGAAAGCAGAGGTTGAAAATTTTCACCAAGAGCTACTCGACAAGAAAATGCACGGAAACTTTCACAGAAATATAGAAAAACAGTCCTTGTCGAAGGAGCAAACTTTTGCTTTCCTCAAATCATCAGGGCTTAATTCAGGTACAGAGGGTTTTATTTTCGCATGCCAGGACGGTGTCATTTCCACCTTAACATACCGTAACCGCATTTTATGTCAAGAAGTTCCCAGTGATAGTTGCAGAGCGTGTAATGCACACGCTGAGTACCTAGAACACATACTATCAGGGTGTCCGACCATCTTTGTCGCTCTTACGGTGTTGGCCGCGACCCTGCCCTGCCGAACGCTCCAAGGGAGATAGAGTCAATTGTCCGAAACGAGAAGTGCCAAATTTTCTGGAACTACGATTTTCGGGCAGCAGTCTGCGTGGCGCACTCGAGGCCTGACATCGTTCTCCAAGACTTCAAGAAACGAACTATATTCGTGATCGAATTCTCGGCTCCGTCTGAATACAACATCACTGCAAAGGAGAAAGAATAAGAGGAGAGGTATCAAGACCTTAAAATAGAGCTGCAACGACTGTACCCAAAATATTCAATAACACAAGTAATTGTCCTTGTGATAGGTGCTCTCGGAGGTGCGAAACTATCACTGGTTCGTAACCCTAAAGCCATACCCGCGTGCCAAAAATATGCCAAGGCACTTGCGAGATGGATGCAGAAAGCTGTCATCCTTGAGTCGCTTCGTGTCCTCAAGACACACGAGGGTTTCGCCGGCCTATCGTTGTGATTTCGTCGTGCCCTGTGACCACCCATCTCACAGTTGTGAGACGTGGCCATAAGTGTGATTTACCGCGGTTCTACTGGGGGCTATTGACCCTGCGGTTGTTGTTTAACTTTTTTTAAATTATATATATATACACCTCATAACAGTCGAGGCATGAAGAACTATTCCGCTCTGGGACCAGATGGTATCAAGATCTTCTGGTGGAAGAAGTTTCCTTCAATCTACAAGCATCTGGTCCGCATTTGCACCTCATATATAAAGTCGGAAGGGCCTATCCCGAAGTGGTCGGTGGAAGGACGCACAGTGCTCCTTCCGGAGATGGGCAACTTGTCGGACCCTAATAATTACACGCTAATTAATTTTTCAGACAAGTTATTGGCCTGTGGTCTGTAGAAGTGTTCAGGCACGCTGTATAAGATCTTCACAGCTATCCTAAATTATAGGATTGTTCGGACAATCGGACCTATGAGGCGAGAGATGCACGTACAACGCGGCTCAAAGAAAGGCGTAGCAGGATGTAGGGAGAACCTGCTCATCGATAGATGTGTCTGCAAAGACGCATCATCCTACCAGCGCTGTCTATCGATGGCCTGGATTTATAACCGGAAAGCTTTCCATTCAACCTCCCATAGACTTATCATCTGACTGTTGGAAAGCTTAAACGTTTATCCACACATCGTGAGCCGCATAAAGAGATTGATGACGCTTTGGAAAACAAAATTCACTACCTCACCTGGGAAATATCGTGTGACAACTAACAACGTCACCTTTCAGAGCGACACCATGAGCCTTCTCCTGTTTTTTCCTCACATTATTGCCACTATCTCTCCCACTTCGCCATTCCCAAAGGTACTTCTGTGACAAACCCGGATATCGAAAGCATAAGATCATGGATGATCTGAAGATCTATGCTAAAAATAAAAAGCAATTATATCCAGCTCTAGGGATTGTCAAAGATTACACTCGGGAGATTGGAATGGAGTTTAGGTTAGAAAAATGCGCCAAGGTTAATTTGAAGCAAGGAAAACTTAATGGCATCACAAAAGACCCTGAACTCGTCGACAGAAGCGCTATACGACACCTTGGCGCTGGAGATACAAATCCATTCCGCGACTTTACATCTCACGCCGACAAGGTGGTCGCGGAATACTGAATCTTGAATGTCCTTACAAGAGACTTCAATATCAGGGGTGTTCAGAATGCATCAATCATTTTCCATCTCGAGTATTCACTCCTGAAGGCCCGGATCAAGAAAGCGCAGGAGAAAAACTTCCGCGAACAGCTCTTCGGCAAGAGGATGCACGGCATCTTTCACAAAAATGGGAAGGATCAGTCGATGTCGTATGAGCTTACGTTTGCTTTCCTTAAATAACCCGGATTAAGGGCATGCTCTACGGTGGCCACGTGACCAAACCAGTCCTCGGTTATAAAATTTTTTTTTGTGGTTACCACGTCCAAACGCAATGATATATCGCTCTCAAAATTTGGAATATAGGAAATGAGACAATAAATTGCGTTTGTATATTTAGTTTGAGTAATAATTTTGAAAAAAATGATTCATGTAAAAAATAAATGTGTAAAATTATTTTCTTTTTTTTTTGGTGCTCACTACGTCCACACGGATTGAGATATCGTGTTTAGAATTTGAACGATTAAATAAAAAGCACTAAAGAACGTTTGTATACATCAATATGCTTATAACTTCAAAGAAATTTCATTCATAAATTGAGAAAATAGGATATTACCACTCGAGTCGAGCACTTTGCAAGTAATATTTGGTTTGATGCATTTCAGATTTTTTGATTCGCGTATGTTGATAACTGACACAAATTTTGGACTAAATCGTCAAAACATTTAAAAAAAATCAATATAAACAATAACATTTGCACATTCGTTGCAAATCAAAAAATAAGTATCTGCACACACGTAACCTGTCATTACTTTTGGAGCATTTTTAGCAATTTCTATCGGAGAAAAAAAGAAGCTTTCAACGTCGGTAAAGTAGAGATCACATGACCAAGCTCGGTTATGAAATTTTAGACATTATTTTTTACATGGATAATGTTTTTCAAAATTATTACTGAAACTAAATATACAAACGCAATTTATTGTCTCATTTCATCTATTCCAAATTTTGAGAGCGATATATCATTGCGTTTGGACATAGTGAACACCAACAAAAATTTCATAACCAAGGACTGGTTTGGTCACGTGATCACCGAAGAGCATGCCCTTAAAGTCAGACAGAGAGGGTTTCACTTTGGCATGTCGAGACGGTGTCATTTCAACTTTAGCATACCGTCGCCACATTTTGAGTCAAGACATTCTCGATTATAGCTGCAAAGCGTGTCATTCACACCCCGAACACCTAGAATACATACTATCTAGCTGTTGAACTCATGCGGAAACGGCATGCGCCCTGATACTGCTCCGCCTAACGATCCTAGGGATTTCCCTAGGAGCGTTAGGCGGAGTTATTTGTCGAAAATGAGAAGTGCCGTATATACTGGAAATTCGTATTCTCCACAATTATTTCTGTCGCGCACTCGAGGCCTGACATAGTTCTCTTCGAGCACAAGCTGACAAGAACATCACAGCCAATGAGAATTAAAAGAAAGAGAGATATAAAAACCTTATGACGGACTGGCGACGGTTATACCCGGAATATTCTGTTAAAAAAGTCGTTCTGATCAGCGATGCACTTGAAGGTGCCAAGCTTTCACTGGTTTATAGCCTGAAAAGCAGCCCTGCGTGTCAACGAAATGCTAAGATACTTGCGGGGAAAATATCCTTGGGTCGCTCCGTGTCCTCAAGGTGATTGAGTCCATCGTAGACTATAACTACCTATCTCACGGTCATGGGACGTGGTAAAAGCTGAAATGGCGGTGAAATAGTGAAATGGTGCTGAAATCAATCCCGAGCTACAGAAATTCGGAAAGATCTCCTATGAGTCGTACACGACATTTTTTTTTAATACTCCTTATGATTTCGGCACTTTTCATGACTGTGGGTCGATTCTAGAATCTCGTTTCTCGAGTCGGTGATAAAAGGGCCAAAAAATGCACGAAACCATTAATCCAAAGAAGACGTTACGCCGCCGAGCGGCAGTTGACTGTTGACACAAGAAATGCGTGGTTAGCTTTAGCAGTTCCAATAACATGACTGTCGCCATCAAACTAAGAAAATTATAATCCATATTCTTTCGCTGACGTCATTTTTCTACTCAGTAGGGACTAGAAAGTAGTTTCTACTCACACAGTTCGAGAAGCGAGTTTGTGGGCCCGCTCCACAGGTTTGAAAATGGGGCGAAATCATGGGAATGTTATAAAAAAGTAATGCTAAGTTCAAAAAAGTTGATTTCATATGTAAAGTATAAATCTGAGTGGAAGCAAAGTAATTAAAATTCATTATAACGTAAAAAATATGGCGTTACGGTTCCAGCAATTTAGAGTTATCAAGCTTTTCGTATGCAATTATTTGAAATAGTCCTACATTTGCTTGAAATATCTTTGAATTCAATTCAAATTACTTTTGATTCACCTCAAATCACCCACAATCACTCAGAATTCATCAAGCAATCACTGTACCTACTCGGAATTCAATGTGCAACCATTCGAAATTCAGAAAACAATCACATTCCACCTTTTTACTTGCATTCATTTTCAATTACTTGCAATCATATGCAATCATTAATATCGGCGTACATCAAAATTTGAAGCTATGTACCCCTCGCCTCTACCGGAGTTTATGAATGTATTTATATGACGATATACTAAGCTCCATAAATTTTCGTTCAATGAGTTAAATACTACTTACTTGTTGCTGTTGAGCTAAAGAGCTACTCAAATATTCAGCAGGAAGCTCTGTTTCTTTACTCAACGAAGTAGCTGGCCTAAAAGTATATCAGGTTGAATATACATTAGGGTCTAGCGTAAAATACAACTTCCCAAAAATAACAGATTTTAAGTTCCGAATTTTTTTCCTTATAACCTTAACAACAACCGGGTAAAATTTAGTTATTTAGGTGTAAGTCAAAATTTCAACTAGAATTCAAAGTAAAAAAATGTTTAACATACAATCACTTTGAGTATAGTTTTGTTACGGTGAACTCAATAGAATATATGGGGCAAAATACGTCAAGTGTTCCCACCTAAAATTATTATTTTTTTGATCGGATTGAAACTTGGCTGAATTATATATATATATATATGAAGTACATGAAAAAAACTTTCCAAAACACTATAATAAAAGTCCAATCAGATCATCCTAAAAGAAGTTACAGTGAAAAATTGAGATGGGAACACTTGACGTATTTTGCCCCATATATTGTAATAGTCATATATGGAATGTTGGCCATCCACAAATATCTTCGGCTTGTTCAGGCATCATCTCGAAAAAAAAGGATGAAACTTGGGCTTTACTCCGAATTTTCTTTTTTTTAGAAAACGCTCCGCGGGGGGGATTTATGCCCTCAAAAGAATAAAACAGATCAGTTGCCAAAACCGTATTTTTTAAGATCAGATAAATACTACACATAAACACTGCACGCGTTAAACTATGGACTTGCGTACACATAAAGCATAGTCACTAAAGTCTACACCTTAATCTACACATGTTGATGTGTACGCGTCAAACTGCATACGTTAATCTGCACACGTCAAAGTGCACACATAAGGGTGGTCCAAAAATTGTTTCTCGAATCTTCATGCATATCGCCCGGAAATTTGTTCGAATTCACAAAAAAATACATCCATTTTTTTTTTAAATTTTATATAGAGGTGGCTCAAGCCCCATGAAGTTTAACACATATTTCCAATAAAAAGAAAAGACATTTTTGTAAACTTTACTTAGAATCGTCAATATTAGGTGGATCGAGTTGAAACTCAACATTTCACCTCACAATTAGCTATAGAATACGAATGAAATATTACTTTTTAAAAATCACCCCCCATAAGTCTGTTTAATAGGGTCCCAAGAAAACCCCATAAGTGAAAAAATGGGCTTTGCGAGTTTTTGGCGCTAATTATGATTTCTTTGCGGTTTATTTAGTGCAAATTGTTTCTAATATATAAAACACTACTTTATACCGACAATTAGATGTATATATAATTTGTTTAAACAAGTTATTATTGTTTTTATCAAATTTTCTCATTATATAGAGTAAGAAAGTCGCTGTGTTTTCAACAAATTTTCCACTTATTGTCCAATTTTCAATTAGAGTGAGGTAATACTTAAAGTTAACAAAATTGTTTAAGCAATTTATTATTATTGTTAATAATATTCAAATTGAATGATGCTAGAAAGTTGCGGTTTTTTTTTAAATCTTTAGTTTTGCTCTGGCTTTTTAGTTATGAACAAATAATAAATTAACCTCAACAAGAATAATTTTTTAAATAATATAGTATGGTATTGTTTTAAGTGAATTATTTTTGCTCTTTCCCCAATTTATTGAAAAAATTAATTTAAACAAAAAGCTATCTTACACAGACAAAAATAAATAATCGAATAATAAGGAGTAGGCAGACTAAGTCTGTAAATGAATTGTAAAAGTTTTGTTTTGAATTACAACAAGAAGTTTATTGCACAGCGTAAACAATTTTTTTAGAATTGGACATATTTTATTATCACCCCCCCCCCCCGCCCTGGTGAAAACACGTCTAGTCGATGATAATATACATATATAAAGATTAAAAAGACCTCAAACAAATAATTAATTGATTATACCATCTCACGGGACAAGGTAGACTTACTGCAGTCAGGAAATTGCTTCCGGTACTCTATTACCACTTGCAGTAAATATTGTTTCTGACTTTTGTCTCTAGTAATAAGGGGATCGAAGTCAGATATCAATTTTACAAATATCTCTTTTATTTCAGAAAAATATATCCACAACAAAGAAAGAGATTGTTTAAAATATGATTCTCTCTAATGTTTATTTATTATTTGTTCATAACTCAAAAGGCAAAGCAAAGTTAAACATTTCAGAAAAAACTACAACTTTCTAGCACTTACCTAAGAGAAGATAGTTATAAACAATAATCGGCTCAAGACGATCTGAAGGTACCACATCATACCTGGCGTTTCAAAGACCCTTTGCTATTGTCTTGCTCTGGATCACCCAGACGATCGAGCTCGATGCTTGACGGAGCGCTGTGGTTCTCAACCGGCGGCTTCTATATTACGCTTCAGTGATACATTTAGATTTAAATTGAATCGTTAATGTGTTGTAATGTTTGGGTAACTGCAATGCAAAGTAACGTACGTTACTGCACGTTACTTTTAAGAAATTTGTTTATGATATTTATACTAAATTAAATGTCTTAATAAATAAATAATTATTTTTATTAAATAAGTAAATTTAATAAATAATTAAGTTTAATTAATAATTAAATGAAATATATAATTATACAAAAAGATTGGAAAGGGGGGGAAATTGCGAAAAAAAACGTTTGTTTAGGAACAGATTTTAAAAACAGCACTTTTTGACAAATATGTATGGAGTGTAATTGTCAATGAAACATGAGGGTTTTTTTGTTTATTAATTAGAGAAATTTGTAAACATTTTCATACTTCTCTAAAGAAGAATATTGTTTACAATCTAACATGTAAAATGGTTATTAATTTCTTTATTAAAAAAAAAACAAAAAAAAAGGAATGCATGCTTCATTAACAAGTGGAGGATTAGGCCTACTGGGGATAACCACGTAAAAAAAACGCGCCTTCAGCTCGACCTCCATGGTGGTTGAGAGCCACAGCGCCCCGTCCAGCTTCGAGATCGAGTCCAGCGCAGAACAATAGCCAAGGGTCGCTAAGGCGCCAGGTATGATGTGGTACCTTCAGATCGCCTTAAGCCCAATAATCAATTGTTTAAATAAGCATGTTTTGTTAACTTGTATCAAATATTACCTCACTAAGTGAAAAGTGGACAAAAAGTGTAAGAGTTCAGAAAAACCGCAACTTTTTCGCACTTATCTAAGAGAAAATAGTTATAAACAATAATAATCTATTTATACAATTATTTTTGGTGAATTAAATTAAATATTAACTCACTCCAAGTGCAAAGTGGACAAAATGTTGAAAATTTTAGAAAAAACCGCAATTTCTAGAATTATTTAAAGAGAATATTATTAACGATAATAATAAATTGTTCAAACAATTTATGTGAACATCGAATTTGCAGTATAAAGTAGTATTTCATGTATTAGAAACAATTTGCAAAAAAAATCATAATTATTTTAAAAGTAATAGTTTATTCGTATTCTATGGCTCTTCAGTAGTAAACTAATGAAAAACTAAAATAATAATAATAATATAATAATAATAATAATAAAATAAACTAATAAACTAATGATGAAACTGGGGTAGGGGCAGCTATTGCAGCGGGCAATCATATTGAAAACGGAATTTGGGCTCTTTTAGTTATAATTATAATTAAAAATATAAAAATAAATAATTTATTATTAAAACTAAAAAATAATAAATTTCATATAAAAAATTGCATTTTGAAAGTTAAATAACAAATTAATACAATTTTTTTAAGCGTGCAATACTCCATCCAAGTACCATCCTTTCTAAGTATTAAAAAAAAAACTTTGATCCATTCAGATTTGAGAAGTCGGCAGATTTTTGTTCCAAAGAAGTATTTTTTCCCACTGTGCCATTCAGAGCGGGTTTTGGTCGTTTGAAAAAGGACAAAGCGCGTACTGGCATTTTTAAGAATGCCAGAACGCGTGCTGATCGTTTTGAAAACGACCAAAACGCGTTCTAGTCGTTTATTTCGGTCTTTGGCCATTTCAAAAACAGCCACAACGCGTTCTGGCATTTCTGCTACGGCCAGAACGCGTTGTTGCTGTTTTTTCGGTCTTTGGCCGTATTCGGTCTTTGAGCCTAACACATACATCAAATTAGATTCTGATCAAGAAATAACTCTCAAAAAACTACAAAATAAAACTTTCAATTTGTTTAATGACTGGAGACTTAAAAAATTTCTTAACCCAAATGTTGTTAGAAGAGATCTTATCACAACTAACTCTAATTTTGCTAGGATTTATGGATTGCGAAAAATCCATAAATTTGTATGTCCTCTCAGACCTGTTGTTTCTTCCATTAATACTCCTACTTATTTTTTAGCAAAAACATTTAGTAAAATAATTTCTGACTCTTTAACAACTTATAGATATTCCGTAAAAAAATCTATCGCTTTTAAAGATCGTGTTTCTAATTTCAAAATGTCAGATAATCATATCATGGTATCTCTTGATTTAAATTCTTTATTTACTAACATACCCTCGGACTTGGTTTTAAGAGTATTGAAGATCGATGGTGTTCTATTGGTCGTAATACAAATATACCAATGAATTAATTTAAAAAGGGAATTCTACATTTACTAGATTCTACTGTTTTCAAATATGATAATTACCTTTATAAACAATCATTTGGAGCCCCTATGGGGTCTCCCATATCTCCTATATTAGCTGAATTGGTCATGCAAGATTTGGAATCCTATGCCATTTCTAGATTTGATTTTGAAATTTTAGCTTATACATGTTATGTTGGTGATACCTTTTTGATTATTCTACTTGAAAAATTTGATTAAGTACTTTCTACTTTCAAATCTTTTCATCTAAGATTAAAATTCACATTTGAAACTGAAGAAAATAATTCTATAGGCTTTTTGAAAATTGAACTTATTAGAGATTCTAACAACAATATTATAACTAAATGGTTTCGCAAAAAAACGTATTCAGGTAGATTTCACAATTATTTTTCAGATCATCCTATACATCACAAAGTTGGTGTTGTTAAAAACCTTGTTGATATGGCTATATAGTCCAGTCAATATGTAGTTTGAGATTGCAAATGTCGGGACAAGACTAAACTTGGCAATTATCTTCATTTTTGGGCCCTAATCAAAACCCAAAAAAGATCCCACGAATCAGGCTCCTGCTAACAAAATGGCGGCCAAAATACAGGCAAAAATCGCGTTTTTGGGAAATATCTCATTTCTAATGCACTTTAGAGCAAAAGTAGTTCTATAGAAAGTAGTAGAGCATACAATTTCCTATCACTTTTGTTATGAACAAATTTTTCTCATATTAATAGTTCACGAGTTATGGCAGAGAAAAGGGTTTTTTTCCTTCTCTAAAGGATTTAATAAGTGCAGTGTGCTCTATACAACGCGATTATGACTCAGTTGCCGGAAATTCAATCAATTGAATTTATTACAAAAAATCAAACGGGTAAAGGGTTAACATATGAGATGTTAAAATGTTTATTCTCCAGGCTGAGGCTAATAGGGTTCAAGCCAGCTCCAGCTAACATCCAGTTACTAAGACCAGCACTATACCAACAGTATCCTACACGAGCTCGAATCAACGAGCGGGCTGGATTAACTAGAGGTGTTACGAATGTGACGACATAGGTCACATAAAGAACGAATGCCAGAGGAAGGGACAAGGCATAACAAAATGCTGCGAGTGTCAGCAATTCACCTCTCATATAGCGCCGGCCTGTCCGAAACGACTGTCCAGGCTGGGAACAGGAGCCGATAAAGGTAAACACTACAAACATAACAAACCAAACGAGACGTACGACAGTTACCTACACACGAAAAACAAAAAAACAATTTAAGAGGAAAAGGAACATTCAAAACAGAAGTTTTCCTAAACGAACTAGCTATGAACTAAGATTTGCTACCTGAGATCCGATTAAGGAACAGAGTACATGGGAGGTTATACTACGATGTGTTAACTCGAGAAAGTATTGAACGACAGTCTGCTTGTCCAGATACTCCACAACATAACGGAGTTTCTGAAAGGTTTAACCAAACCCTGCAGAAAAAGATACGATCAGTTTTATTCGATTCCAACCTACCATCGAATATGTGAGACTTGGCTCTGTTGACTGTTGTCTATGTATACAATCGTACCCCACATAAGTCAAATGATTTTAAAGCGCCTCTTGGCAAGTTCTCCCCAAACTATCATTATGATGTAAATCAAATCAAAAGATTCGGTTGTCTAGCCTATTGGACGATAACGAGAAAGCCAGAATTGAAGTTCTCAGCACGAGCGGTCCGCGGAATCCTAGTGGGTTATATTCGTTCTGGATACGTGTTTCTAAATCCGGAATCCGGTAAATTCTTTGAGTCAAGAAATGTTATGTTTAACGAAAAGGTTGTCTATGGTGATAGATTCAGGGAGGATTCAATTAGACATTGGCGCCTTCCTGAATTAGCTCAATCAACGAACGAAGTGTTTATAATACAAGAAGAGAACGAAAGAATCACTAATGACGACAGTAGGAAATTGGGAACGGAGGGAGAACAGACAAAGAAACGAGGTAGACCTCGTAAACGACCATTAGAAACGGAGGGAGAGAGTCCTAAAAAGAAACAAAAGACAGCACAAACAACAGGACGAAAACCCTATAACACTAGAAATCGAAAAATCACGGACACGAGCTTTGTTAAATGCTCTGACGCGACAGCAGTCTCTGACAATTACGAAATCCCAACAATAGAAGAAGAATTTACGAATACAACAGAAACTACAAACGATGAAACTCTATGCTGTTTACACGTTACATTAAATAAGGATCCTCAAAACTTTAAACAAGCCATAGAATCCAAAAGATAAACACGAGTGGCTTAAGGCTATTGACGAAGAGTTTAAATCCTTAGAAAAGAATAAGGCATAGACAACTGTAGATCGACTTAAAATAGGGAAAGACGATAAAAGACCAAACAGAATAGACTCACGATGAGTCTTCAAGCGTAAAAACGATGGTTCTGGTAAAATAAAATATAAAGCCAGACTAGTTATTCGAGGCTTTGAAGATTCAAACTCGTACGATCTAAAAGAGACCTATGCTCCAGTTTCAAGATTAACCTTAATACGAACGTAAGTAAGTATACCATTAAGCCATTTCCCTTTCAGGGTAGGCGTGACACTACCCGATTCGGGTAGTGTTTCTAGGTGGATAGTTTCTTGTAGTAAATAACTACAAGTGTGGGCTCACCACACCCACGACGGGCCAACAGCACGCAGTATTCTCGAATGGTCACCCATCCAAGTACTAACCGCGCCCAACGCTGCTTAACTTCAGTGATCGGGAGAGAACTGGTGTTTTCAGCGTGGTATGGCCGTTAATTAACTTTAAAGATTATGAAGTACGTCAACTGGACGTAAAGACTGCCTTTTTAAACCGAACGCTAGAAGACGATGTGTGTATGGAGATTCCTGATGGAATGGAACATTCCTGAAAAACTACGACGGTTTAAAGTATGCAAACTTAACAAAGCAATTTAAGGCTTACGAACCAGTCCCAAACGGTGGAACAAGAAATTTACCTAAGTAGTTAATTCCTTAGGACTTGTTCACGATGACTATGATCCCTGTCTTTTTCTTAATAACTCAGGGAAATAGAAACTAATTCTACTAATTTACGTAGACGACATTCTTTTAGCTAGAAACGACAGTCAAAAACTAACACAAGTAAAATCAAAACTAATGACTGCCTTTGAAATGTCAGACTTAGGAGAACTTAAAAATTACTTAGGTATGAACATACGCAGAAACAGAGAAACGAGAGTTATAACAATAACTCAGGAAGCTTATGTAGATAAAATCCTGACGAAATTCGGCTTTAACGACGAGTTCCCACAACACGCCCCCATGATTACTCGACAGGTTGCCAACCAGGAACAACGACAGAGGGAAAATGACGACAGGGGCTTACAAGACAAGGAAAGTCTTGATTTCCCCTATAAAGAGGCAATTGGTAGTTTGCTATACTTGGCTGCTTCAACTCGACCTGATATTGCGTATACGGTAAACGTGCTGAGTAGACATCAGTTAAACCCTACCGAAAACGAGGGCAACATGGTTAAGCGAGTATTCAGGTATTTAAAGGGCACTAAAAATATCGGTTGAAAATACTTAGGACGTCAGGAAGACTTGATAGCCTACTCAGACGCTAGCTTTGCAGATTGTAAATCCGCAATCTCAACTTGTGCATTTGTGATACGACTGTTCGGTGACACAATCTCATGGCGATCAAGTAAACAGAGCTATGTTGCTCTTTCAACTTGCGAGGCTGAATAAGTGGCTATGAGTCAGGCTTGTCAGGAAATAGATGCCATTAGCAAGTCTTTAATCTGAATAACCAACGACAGTTTCCTTCCAGCTATCCTCAGATGTGACAACAAAGCCGCAACCATTTGCGCGGAGACTAGTGGTGGAAATGGACTCAGACATATGACGGGTGTACACTGTACATTTAGACTATGTAAAAGAATGTGGTAAATAAGACAGGATAGTTCTCAATTGGGTCCCTTCAAAGAGCCAACTGGCTGATATAATGACTAATACTTTTTGCTTTGAAACCCATAGTAGACTATGTAATAGTATTCTAAATAACGATTGTTAAATACAGCCATGTATTTATTAATGACTGGGTGACACTGAAGAAAGAGAGCGAGTTCATATACGATAGTTAACAGATTGATCATAATTAGCTAACTGAAATTTAATTTACAGGAGATGAACGTTAACACGAAGGGCAGAGGATCAACTTACAACTGGTGCGAACGTGTTGGAGTTTTGTATTTGGCGCCTTGCTCGCTTGACTCGGTCCGGGTGGGAGGTGCTGCCGCTTCGCGCACCTCGAGCTAACGAGTTGCTCACTCCGTGTATGGCGCTGGCCCCGTGTGTGTCTCTACGAGTGTTCAGTGTGGCAGTTCTACAATAAAGTGTTTCTCATAAACAATGCTGGAGTCTGATTCTTTACAAACCCGAACTACAAAATTCCTTTTACTTTTCATATGGCTTTTAATGGCAGTACGACCCATAGATTCGAATGAAAAACTTCTTTTCAAAGCCATGGAAAATCAAGTTTCCAAACTCTTTGAAAAGAAGTTTGCCTCGGCATTGTAGAAAATGTAACTGAGCTGAAAAGAATCATATTTTTGAAAATTATTTAAAGTCACAAGCAATAAGATGTATTTTCATATTTAAATTTGGTTTCAAACAATAACTTTAAAAAAATGCTTCCAAAGTATTAATTTTAATATACCAAATTGAGTATCAACCTATAATAACATAAAAAAGAAAAAAGGTTCCTTTGAAAAAATTATTTTTACAATTGTAAAAATGTTTAAAAAATTGTAAATGAAAAAGACCTTACATAAGTAAATAAATAACATTTGAATATAAATGGTGAAGTGTTAATTTATTAAATTTCAAGTTTTTTATAACGATTAAAAGTTATTCTTATGTTTCTTTAAAAAAATCGGGACCAGTACATTGAAAAAAGTCTAACATCAAATTGAGTTATTTTTAAAATTTAGAAATATAATAAATTCTGTGCGTCTAATTCAACTGCATGTCTGACATTTGTTAACGTTTGTTAATACTTTCAATAAAGAGGATAAAAATAGTAGCTCGAAAAAAGAAAAGTTTAAGAATTTATAGATAAAGATAATAGAAAAGAAAGGACCCCGCACCAAATGTACAGAAAAAAGCCTTATGATAAAAAA
>CAKNYM010043188.1:0-16467 GCA_932195095.1 Andricus curvator
CCCCCCCCCCTAATTCGATAAAAAGGAAAATAGAAAGGATTATCAATAAAGATAAAAGTTTTCAATATAAAAGAAAGTCGAATAAGTGGGACAAGGCGGATGTAACACGAATATTACAAATTCCGCAAACTCAGCGTTATTTACGTTGAAAATTCTGATTATAAATATGTAGTAAAATGGTACCCAGCAAAATTGAGAAATTGAAGTAGAATTGATTTTAAAACAAAAGAAATAATCATCCCTAACAATACTCTCGAGAATGCTTTCACTCTCAACACACTTTCTTTTTTTTTGATTTAAATGAGAAAACAAGAGAAGAAATAAATTATTGAAGTTAAATGCGGAAGCAATCAGGAAAAGAAATATCATGTAAGAAATGACATAAAAAAAAACCTGCAAATGTAAAAATAGGAATAAGAATGGTATGAATTAGAATAAGAATCGGTAAACGCAGGATTGTAAGATAGTATGAGTGACTCGCGGTCAAGCACCTTTTGTTCATGTCACACGTGAGGTGCGACACACACGACGGGAGCTACCGTGTACATAGAGGCAAGGAGCATAGTATTGATGCTCCTCGGCAAACACACGCTGGCGCACGGTGATTCTGATCAACCGTAACAAGCGCAATTAATATCCATCTTTCCGCTCCCCATCCTACCCAACTACACCCTGCCGTCCCACCCTTAGCGCACTTGAAACTAAAACAAAACATAACTCCTGACCTATTGTACCGAATTTTATGAATCAAAACAATTACTTATACAATATGGGACATTCTGATACTAGGAAAAGGGTCGAACATAATAACTTTCAAATTTGAGAGGAAAAGTGAGACCTTGCAATTATATCCTGAGATGAAATACAAATGAAAACATTGTACAACATAATCATTTCAACAGGTATAATTGCAAAATGAATAAAAAGCTTAACCAGCAGAATTCCATATTGCTCAAAAAGATATTTTAAGCAAATCTTACAAGCTAAAAATACTCAATAAAATTTTGTGGTGCAATACTCATATTTCCAAAACTTGCGAAAATGCTGCAAAAGCAGCAGTCTAATAACCTAGTTCCAAACATTCCCATAACCACCATTTCAACACCAAATAAAGGAATGTGCATCCTACCAAAATCCCCCACTAAACCAAATTTAAAAAAACGCGTCGACGAGGAGCATCGATCGAAAATGATCAAGGCAGTTCGGTGAGCTTCTTCAATCGGTTAAGAAGTCTCAACAAATCTCTTGTTAAGAGACCCGGCGACGCCCGTCTCGTTAGAATACTACACGGTAGTACAACGTCCCACGTTTCGACACCAAATAGTGTAGCAGGGACGTTAAAGGTATTTGGCACCATCAGTCTAACGTTGTGTCTCTAAATAAAGTGTACCCAAATCATAGCGAAGGCCGCTTCCGGCAATATTAAACGGCATCGCGAAAGTGACGAATAAAAGAGAACCAATAAGATTGTGTTACCTTACCGAACCTTAAAACGGTAAGGAATCCCAATCAAATAGGTTGTATTTGTCCTTATTGAAAAATGGCCAAAAGAATTGAAGGAGTATAAAAGGGTACTACCTTCAATTCTGGTTAAAAGGGGCCACTGGAATCCATTTTTACGTAAGTACAAATAATAAAAATTGTGAGTCACAAAAATTAAAAGGATAACCAAAGGAGAATACGATATCTTACCGAATCTCAAAACGGTAAGAAATCCTATTCCATTAGGTTATATTTGTTTTCATGAAAAAAAAGGCAAAAGGGATTAAAGGAGTGTAAAAGGGTACTACCTTTAATCCTGGTTAAAAGCGGCCACTTGAATCATTTTCTTTCGTAAATACAAATAATAAAAAGTGAGAGTAGAAAATCTAAAAAGGAAACCAATGAGGATTGTGTTGCCTTACCGAATCTCAAAACGATAAGGGACCCCAATCAAAAAGGTTGTATTTGCTTTTATTGAAAGATGGCCAAAAGGATTGAAGGAGTATAAAAGGGTACTACCTTCAATCCTGGTTAAAAGGGGCCACTGGAATCCATTTTCCAGTAAAAACAAATATTAAAAAGCGAAACAGGTGGAAGTGTAAGTGTTCGACCCGCACAGGTAACTCCTGAGTGTGTGTACGGGTGCACTCCTTCTAAGACTAGAGTGGTTCAGTGTAAGGGACCACGAGTTGAGTGAAACGAAAGAAACATTATATTTTGGCCCGCAAGGGAGAAAAGCCCTTTTGCAAATATTGTATTATTGGACCGCCTTCCTCTCTTCCGGTAGTTTAAGTGTGGAAGAATGTACATCTAAAGCGGTAAGTCTGTATCGTTCCTAATATTAGTAACTTATATGTACACACGTCGTTCTCCATTTAGGACAAATTTAATGTGGGGGTTGTAGAATAAATAAGGTTCTGATTTTGTAAAACAAAAATTAAATTGTGTTTAACATTATTATCGGACAGGCCAACCCACACCATCATAAAAATTTCAAGTTTGTGCTTATAAATAAGAAATGTAAGTAAAGATTCACAGTATATAAAAGAAGGAGGTTCCACTGTAGGGACCAAAAGGTTATACCCCCTTGGATGAGGGGAATTGAATACGCGAAATCCCACAAAAAAGCTTAAAATTCAAATAGTGGAATTTTAAGTGGAAAAATATAAACATCTTGAGAGTCATTCGAAAAGATGTCAGTTTGGACGCCTCCACAACTCTAGCCTAACGATAGAAAAGGGTTAATGAAAAGTCATAAAATATTATTAACTAGGACGGGTTGTAACATTGCAAAATAAATGAATTTTTAAAAAAATACTTAAATTTTCCACTAAAAATATCAATTTTTTACAAAAAAAAAAATTTAATAGTTAAACTTCTAGTTGAAAAAATTAATTTTCAACAACAAAAAAAAAACGGATTTTCAACAAAAAAGTTGAATTTTCAACCAAAGTGAATTTTCAAATAAAATTATGAATCTTCAACTGAATAGTTAAATTTTAAAAAAAAGTTTCAACTAAAATTATGAATATTTAACTGGAACACTTGAATTTTCAACCAAAAAGATGAATTTTTAAACCAGAAGATTAATTTTCAAATAAAAAGAATTATTTTGTACAAAAAATACAATTTTTCAACAAAATACATGAATTTTTAACAAAATAGTTGAATTGTTGATTAAAGGAGACAAATTTTCAACCAAATAGTTGAATTTTGAACCAAAAATATAATAATTTTTAACCGAAAATGTAATAGTAACATTTTTAGTAAAAAAAAAAATTGATTTTAAACCAAACATAAGAGTTTTCAACTAAAACAATGAATATTAACTGAAACAGTTGAATTTTCAAGCAAAAAAATTAATTTTTACTAAAAAATATAAATTGTCAACCAAAATTTAAATAATTAAATTTCAATTTAAAAAAATTAATGTTTAACCAAACAAGCGAAGTGATAAATTTTCAAATAAAATTGTAAATATTTAACTGAAATAGTTGAATTTTAAACCAGACAGATGAATTTGTTACTGAAATAATGAATCTTGAACTAGAATAATTGAATTTTGGACCAAGAAGATGAATTTCTACCAAAAGTCGAATTTCCAACTAAAAAAGATAATTTTTCTACCAAAAATTAAATAAATACATTTTTAGGCAAAAAAAGAAAGTTCAGAAAAAGAGAAGAATTTTTAACTATAATTATGGAATATTCAACTGGAATAATAGTTACATTTTCATTAAAAAAAAAAATAATTTTCAACCAAAAAACATTCAAAGAAAAAGAATAGTTGAATTTTATGCCAAAAAGATGAATTTTCAGTCATAAAGATTATTTTTTTACAAAAAAGTCAAATTTTCCACAAAGTACATAAATTTTCAAACAAATAGTTTAATTTTTAAATGCAAAATATCGATTTTCAACGAAATAGTTGAAGTTTCACCAAAAAAAGATGAATTTTAAATTAAAATGATGAATCTTCCAAGTGAGAGTGATAGTGGGACAGAGGGTGACGAATTAACAAGTAAAAATACTAATATCCGTAGGATATTAGAAGATGAGAAAGAATCTGAATAGCTTCACTCTCAGTTAATTTTAATTGTTCTGTACCTAAAATACTTTGGATAATTTATTTAATAGATTACACGTTTTTTATACAAAATTATAGACAGTGAAATGAATAATTTAATGAAAAAACTTCACCACATTGGCAAATTTGTTAATAACAGCACTCTCTGCTCGCGGAAATTATTACCAAACATTTATTTAATTTTTTTCATGAACATATTGCTCAAAATGTGTTGTCTCGAAAAAAAGTAAATAAACGTTTTCAAATAATTCCCGCGAGACGAAAGTGCTGCCATCAAATTGCTAGCAATGTGCCGTTTCAGAAATTTATACTTTTTGAAACTTTCAACTGAAAGTTTCAATGAAAAGTTTCAAAGTCAGTGAAACTTTTGAAACTTTAGCATTTTTAGCTATATTTATAATAATTATAGGTGAAAAATGCCTAATTTACATTTAAAATGGGTTTTTTAATTATCAGAACTGCACTTTACTTTCTCTTTAAATTTCAAAATTGTTTTAACATCAAATAAACTGAGTCAGAAAACAGAAGCAGAACTAACATAACCTAAAATATAGATACCTGAGATACCAATAAAAGCGCCAAAGTTTGAAATTTTGATCATGATTGATAATAATTCAATTCAACACATTTTATAAATTTCGTACATAGAACTTATTTATATTTTATACATCATTTTATTGTTATTTTCTAAGTGCAGTTTCTTGTAATCACAGTTGCCTGTCCTAAAAAAATGTATCAAGGCGTTAGCCGTTAATAAACTAATCTAAATTAAAAATGGGAAAAAATAAGTGGGAAATAAATTTATTATCATTATTCAATTCAAGCATTATATATATATATATATATATATATATATATATATATATATATATTCATGTGAATTATTTACATCCTAAAAATAAATAAATCAATTTTTTGAGATCAAGAAACTTATTCTTTGGCTTCGACTTGTCTGCAATGTTTTAGGTAGATTTGTTTACTTAAATATGTAATATATCAATATATTTATGCACGTATATAATTATATATGTAACCAGACAATCAAATAAAATTCATATTAAATGAAAATAATGTATATAAGTTTCATAAGTTTCGTTTAAATTTCATTGATCATAAATTTCGCATTTTGAAACTTTCAAAGTGAAAGTTTCAAAATGAAACTTTCAACGGCACATTGCTACAAATTGCCACTTCATAACCTCGAAATCCTACTACCGATTGGCCCGATTGGGAACGATTGGGAACGATTGAAACTTTGCAACACTCAATCGTTCCCAATCGTGCACACACGATTAAGAAACACGATTAGAAACAATTCAAATTTCGTTCCATCGTTCTGAATTGTTTTCAATTAATTATTTCTAGAAGGGAAGCTACAAACATAGGCATGACAAGCGTACGCGGAGACCGAACGAGAGGCCTACGAAAGCCAGCCCCACCACTTACTACTACAGCTGTACGCGGCGTGTGCGTGAGCTCCACTGGCTCGTGCCTAAAAGTGTAGTGGTAAGTGGAGGGGGTGTTTTTCGAAGACGCATCCCCACTACTCAAATGCTGGTTTGCGGGCTCCGCTACGATCGCCCGTCCTGGGCGTTTACGACAATTCACTCTGAGCTCGCTCTGAGCTCAAAGGGGAGCTCAACCTCTTTATAGGATATAATCTGACGGCCATGCAGTCTCATGAATTTCATTGGTTGAGCTCCCCTTCGAGCTCAGAGCGCGCTCTGAGCACTAATATCGTAAACGCCCCCTGTAAAATTCAGCTTTGACGCATTAGGTCCCTTTCTTCGCGGACGGTCACATATGATGGTCACTTAGCTGCGAGCGTTATGAGTCGCATTTCGCTAGCACGGAACATGGGCACGTGCTGCGAGCTTTATGAGTCGCATTTCGTCATCATGAAGATGCGTGAAAATTAACTTATATTTAAAAAATTTCTTAATCAATTGAATTTATTTTTCAACTGGTTTTTAAATTACATACATTGGTATAAATTAAAAAATTTCAATAATTCTAATCGCAAATAAATTTTAAGTTAAATTTATTTTTTCTTTTCACTTTTAATTTGTAATATTTATGAAGAATGATCGAATAATATTAAAAATGATATGCAGTTAAAAATTTAATTTATGTTCACATAAATTTTAATTTCCGACATCAAAATCACATAGAATTAGTATATATATGCGAATTTGAATATTTGTAAAACGCGCGGATCAGTGGCGCATCGTGTAATATATATTATCTCCGTCTCCGTTCGTCAGGTTCGTTTTTCTTCTACACGACAGTCTACTGTTCACACACGCTATCAACTTGATGACGCCTGACCATCGTTGGTTTTTGTAAAAGTCAGTAAAAGAGTTTTCAGCATCTTTTGGCATCTGCCGAAGAATGTTACTATCGTGTTTTATATCCGGTATTCCGAAAATTAATAGACTTGTGGTAAGTACAATTGAAAAAATATATAACCAGTAAGATAAACCTAACCTATCTTTTTTATGGTAAAGCAAAATAATTTACTGACTTTTCCCAGATTTTACGACCGACAAAATGGGCTCTTTGGTTTATTGGACGTATAAATATATTAATATAACATAATTTATTATTTTTAGAGCCTAACTAATCACGACGTGCGAGCGATATGCGTCGCACGCGTGACCTGCACGACATGCGAGCGATATGCGTCTCAATTGATGACACATATGTCTGCGTTGGTGAGTGCATCTCGTGCGTGTTGATCGGCACGATATGCGTGCATAATGCGTCGCATATTGCTCGCATTTTGTTATCTGGGTATCTCAGTCCCTAACCTCAAAAATTTACATTAAAGTTGTCAAAATTGGTAGATTACTTTTCGAATCTCGTTGCACGTATGCCCTTATGTCTATCGTTAGATAATAATAAAATAAGATGTATTTTAAAAAGGCATACGGTTATCTCAGTCCCAAACCTCAAAAATGAAAATTGAAGTTGTCGAAATTTTGGCAAAAGTATATTTTATTCGATTTATTTACTCCCAAATTCATAGCATTTGCCGTTTAAAAAAGTAGTAATATTTACTAAAATTGAACATAATTATACATGAGTGGTATGCAAATAACTTAAAATTTATTACTATAAATGAAGTGAATTTTTAATATAAAATACATTATACAACATAGGAAAATACAACATTTTTTAAAAATATTACAATATAGCATGTCTGTTTATAATCAATTTACTTTATATACTTTATCACTCAATACTGTTTTTAAAAATTAAAGAAATAATAGGTATTTAAAGTATAGGGAAATCGAAATCTTCCATGATACTGGATTCGTTTTGAAATACCAGAGTATTATTTTTATGTGCATTCGTCTATAATGTTCGCAAAGCGCATGCGCTTAATATAGCCATCCAACTTTTCGCGCTCAAAGCAGCTCTCCACTAGTATAGTTTCTGTGTACCATTTGTTCAACGCAGCATTTTTGAATTAGCAGTTTCGGAGCAGCTCATTTTCGCGTCGTCAGTAAAACAAAGTGTTCTTGTGCGTACGTGATGGAGGAAAACAAGGAAAATTTGGGGGAAAACATGAACAGAGATATAGATAATATCTCTGACATGGATAATGGACAAAGATATAAATTCAGAGATATACATTTTTCGAAGTATATTATAATTCACTATTGATGTAATTTTTCGAAAATATATTTTTTATCTTTGCGAGACTTAATATTGTATTTAATTTTTTGTTAAAATAAATAATTTCATACATTTTTATATAACTTTAAAATTGCTGTCTTTTTCAAATTTTATTTTGTTTCTTTCTGAAAGACTTTTTTTAAAATAATATTATCGAATGAGAAAACACAACGGCATACGGTGTAATTTTGACATATTCTACTTCAATTTTTAAACTTAGGGACTAAGATAACCGTATGCCTTTTTGAAATACATCTTATTTTATAATTATCTAACGATAAACATAAGGGCATACGTGCAACGATCGTCGAAAAGTAACCTAAAAATTTTGACAACTTCAATGTAAATTTTTGGTGTTAGGGACTAAGATAAACGTATGCCTTTTTATAATACATCTTATTTTATAGTTATCCAACGATAGTCATAACGGCATACGTGCGGCGATCATCGAAAAGTAACCTGCAAATTTTGACAACTTTTTATATGTATGCCACTACTTAGGCACAGTAAAATTTGTATGCCGATGCTACATATGGTAGGATTCATTATAATTTATCATAATTTCCAACGGCATACAGGCAACGATCATTAAAAAGAATATGCAATTTTTGACACATTTATTTGAGGTTAGTAATTACTTTGGATCAGCCGATCGGTATGCCGTTTGGTATATCTGCATTTTACGTCAAAAATCATCAAAATCTGTAGAGGCATACGTGCTGCTATCATTAAAAAGGTATTACATTTTTGTACAACAAAAGGGGTCTATTTCACCCCTAATGGACCACCCCACACGTATGCCGATCTTTTTCCGCCGGATTGTTTTTTCGTTAACTTTCTTCTAGTAATCTCGGCATACGTGCTGCTATCATTTCAATATTTCACATTTTTTGACAAGATTTTCCGACATTTCGCAGGTAATGGACTGATGTCCAAATTTCCCATCTACATTACGATAATTGACACGTGTATTACTCTCAAATCTCCAAAGGGCATACGCGCGGCGATCATTGAATTTTTAGTTTGTTTTCATAAGAAGCTTAGGGGAAGTCTATGCATGTACACTTCGGTATATATATGATTTCTTGGACTCATTTTTTAACATTTTTAACATTTTATTCGAATTTTGAAAAATTCATTTTCAATTAGTCATAGTTCATTTACATTTCAAAATGTTTGAAAATTTTCGAATTTTGAGTACCGTTTATATTTTTCAATTAAAGCTTTTGACATTTCGGAAAATTTGTGTTTGGATTTTTTATAATAAATTTTGTTAATTTTTTATTACAATTGAAAATATTATTTCATTCATTTCCATACTTAGTTTTCATTTCAATCCAGTTCTATCCAGTTTTAGGCTTTGACTCGTAGATTCGAAAGACGATATCTTTCAGATTACTTTTTTCTATGATGCTAAGAAACGTCTTTCTGATGACTCTTTTGTATGTTGCTTTGTAAATTTACAAGAATTAATAATAATTCAAACAATTTTCATACAAAAATTTAATGTTTGCCTATTTTTTAACAAATAGGTAGAGTTTGGCTATTTCTTAACAAATATGCTAAATTTTCTTACAGAATTAGCTAAGAATATCTTTCCAATGACTTTTTTGTATGATGATTTGCTAATTTTCAATAATTATTAATTATTTAAACAATTTTCATAAACAAATTAAAAACACGGTAATTCTTCAACCAATAGGATCAATTAGTTTAGGGAATCAAGAAAGAATGTATTCCCAATAAATCTTTTCTACGATACTTTGCAAATATACAATAATTATTAATTATTTTAACAATTTTCCTAAACATATTCAGAGTTTGTCTATTTTTCAAGGAATAGGCAGAATTTGTTTATGGAGTCCCTTTTCTATGTTGCTTTGTAAATTTACCAGAAATAATACTAATAATTTAAACAATTTTCATACAGAAATTTAAAGCTTGCCTATTTTTTAACAAATAGGTAGAGTTTGGCTATTTTTTAACAAATATGCTACATTTTATTACAGAATAAGTTAAGAATATCTTTCCAATTACTTTTTGGTATGATTATTTGCAAATTTTTAAGAATTATTCATTATTTAAACAATGTTCATAAACAAATTAAGAACATGGTCATTTTTCAACGAATATGATCAATTAGTTTAGGGAATCATGAAAGAATGTATTCCCAATAAATCTTTTCTACGACACTTTGCAAATATACAATAATTATTAATTATTTTAACAGTTTTCCTAAACATATTCAGAGTTTGTCTATTTTTCAAGGAATAGGCAGAATTTATTTACGGAGTCTCTTTTCTATGTTGCTTTGCAAATTTACAAGAATTAATAATAATTTAAATAATTTTCATACAGAAGTTTAAAGTTTGCCTATTTTTTAACAAATAGGTAGAGTTTGGATATTTTTTAACAAATGTGCTAAATTTTCTTACAGAATTAGCTAAGAATATCTTTCCAATGACTTTTTTGTATGCTTGATATATTCCCAAGAATTGTTAATTATTTAAACAATTTTCATAAACAAATTCATAGTTTGGTCATTTTTCCACGAATAGAGTTTTGGGTATTTTTCAACAAATAGGCTAAATTTTTTTACAGAATTAACTAAGAATATCTTTCCGATGACCTTTTTTATGATGCTTTGCAAATTTCCAAGAATTATTAATGTTTTAAATAATTTTCATAAACAAATTGAGACCTTGGCCTTTTTTCAACGAATGGGAGACATAAGTTTAGGGTGTTAAGAAAGAATGTATTTTAAATAACTCTTTCCTATGATACTTTGCAAATATATAATAATTATCAATTATTTTAACAATTTTCATAAACATATTCAGAGTTTGGCTATTTTTGAAGGAATAGGTACAGTTTGTTTACAAAGTAACTACGAATGTCTTTCTGATGACACTTTTCTATGTTGCTTCGTAAATTCACAATAATTATTAATAATTTAAACAATTTGCATAAAGAAATTCAGAATTTGGCTATTTTTCAACGAATAGGCTCAATTTGATTTACATAATCAACTAAGAATATCCTTCCGATGACTCTTTTCTATGTTGCTTTATAAATTTACAAAAATTATTAATTATTTGAACAATTTTGATTAAAAAGTTAAGAGTTTGGCTATTTCTCAACGAATAGGCTCAATTTTCTACAGAATTAAATAAGAATATCTTTCAGATTACTTTTTTCTATGATGCTAACAAAAGTCTTTCTGATGACTATTTTCTATGTTGCTTATGTAAATTCACAAGAATGATTAATTATTTAAACAATTTCCATAAACGAATAAGCTCAATTTGTTTACAGAATCAACTAAGAATGTCTTTCCGATGACTCTTTTCTATGTTGTTTATGCAAATTTTCAAGAATTAATAATAATTTAAACAATTTGCATAAACAAAGTAAGAGCCCGGACATTTTCCAACGAATAGGATCAATTAGTTTAGGGAATCAAGAAAGAATGTATTTCCAATAAATCTTTTCTACGATACTTCGCAAATATACAATAATTATTAAGTATTTTAACAATTTTCCTAAACATATTATTATTACTTTTAACGAATTGGTTCCGTTTGTTCACAGAACCAAAAAGAATGTATTAAAAATAAGTCTTTCCTATGTTACTTTGCAAATTTACAATAATTGTTAATTATTTAAACAATTTTCATAAACATATTCAGAGTTTGGCTGTTTTTCAACGAATATCAACGAATTCAACTAAGAATATCTTTCCGATGATTGTTATCTATGTTGCTTTGTAAATTTACAATAATTTTCAATTATTTAAACAATTTCAATTAAAAAACTGAGATTTTGGCTATTTTGTAACGAATAGGCTCCATTTTTCATAGAATTAAGTAAGAATATCTTTGCAGTGACTTTTTGCTATAATGCTCTGCAAATTTCAAAGAATGAATCATTATTTAAACAATTTTGATAAACAAATCAAGAGTTTGGCTATTTTTTAAAGAATAGGCTCAATTTGTTTGCGGAATCAATAAAGAATGTTTTTTAAATACCTATTTATGGCCAACGGCCATACCACGCTGAAAAACCCTGTTCTCGTCAGATCACTGAAGTTAAGCAGCGTTGGACGCGGTTAGTACTTGGATGGGTGACCATTCAAGAATACTGACATGAGTGCTGTTGGCACATCGTGGGTGTGGTGAGCCCACACTTGTAGTTATTTATAACTACAAGAAAAACCTAGAAACACTACCCGAATCGGGTAGTGTCACGCCTACCCTGAAAGGGAAATGGTTTAATGGTATATATATTTCCTATGATACTTTAAAAATTTATAATAATTATTAATCATTTAAACAATTTTCATAAACACATTCAGAACAATTTGTTTATGAAGTCAACTAAGATTGTCTTTCCGATGACTCTTTACTATGTTTTGTAAATTTATAACAATTATTAATTATTTAAACAATTTCCATTACAAAATTTAGAGTTAGGCTATTTTTCAACGAATAGGCTCAATTTTTTTTTTAAATTAGATAAGAATATCTTTCCGGTGGCATTTTTCTATAATGCTCTGCAAATTTCAAAAAAATAATTATTATTTAAACAATGTTGATGAACAAATTGAGAGTTTGACCATTTTTCAACGAGTAGGCTCAATTTGTTTACGGAATCAATAAAAAATGTTTTTTGGATAACTCTTTCCTATGTATAATACTTTGAAAATTTACAATAATTGTATAATTGTATGTCTTTCCGAAGACTCTTTTTCTATGTTTCTTTACAAATTCAGATTTTGGCTATTTTCAACGAATAGGCTAAATTTTTTTACAGAATTAACCAAGAATATCTTTCCGATTACTTTTTTTCTATAAAGCTATGCAAAGTCTTTCTGATGACTGTTTTCTATGTTGCTTTGTAAATTTAGAAGAAATAATAATAATTTAAACAATTTTCATTAAAAAATTTAGAGTTTGGGTATTTTTTAACAAATAGGCTAAACTTTTTTAACAGAATTAACTAAGAATATCATTCCGATGTCTGTTTTGTATGATGCTTTGCAAATTTCCAATAATTATTAATTACTTAAACAATTTTCATAAACAAATTATGAGCTTGGCCTTTTCTCAACGAATAGGATAAATTATTTCAGGGTATCAAGAAAGAATGTGAATCGAATAACCATTTTCTACGATACTTTGCAAATATACAATAATTATTATTTCAACAATTTTCATAAGCATATTCAGATTTTCGCTATTTTTCAAAGAATAGGCACAATTTGTTTACGGAGTCAACTAAGAATATCTCTCCGATGACTCTTTTCTATGTTGCTTTGTAAATTTACAATAATTATTAACAATTTAAACAATTTTCATACAAAATTCAGAATTTGGCTATTTTTCAACGAATAGGCTCAATTTTTTTGCAGAATTAACCAAGAATATCTTTCCGATGAATTTTTCTATGATGCTTTGCAAATTTACAATAATTATTAATTATTTCAACAAATTAAGAGTTCAGCCATTTTTCAATGAATGGGCTCAGTTTGTTTACGGGATCACCAAGAATGTATTTCCAATAACTCTTTTCTACGGTACTTTGCAAATTTACAATAATTACTATTTATTCAAACAATTTTTATAAACATATTCAGAGTTTGGCTGTTTTTCAAGGAGCAGGCTCAATTTTAACAGAATTAAATAAGAATATATTTCAGATCCCTTTTTTCTGTATTGTTTTGCAAATTTACAAGATTTATTAATTATTTGAACAATTTTCATTACAAAATTAAGAGTTTGGCTATTTCTGAAAGAATAGGCCCAATGTGTTTCCAGAATGAACAAAGAATGTATTTTCAATAACTATTTTCTACGATACTTTGCACATTTACAATAATTATTAATTATTTAAACAATTTTCATAAGCATATTCAGAGTTTGGGCATTTGTCAAGGAATAGACAAAATTTGTTTCCGGAGTCAAATAAGATTGTCTTTCCGATGCTCTTTTCTATGTTGTTTTGTAAATTTACAAGAATTATTAATTATTTAAACAAATTTGATGAAAAATAAGAATTTTTCTATTTTTCAACGAATAGGGTGAATCTTTTACAGAATTAACTAAGAATATCGTTCCGATGACATCTTTCTATTATGCTCTTCAAATTTCCAAGATTTATTAATTATTTAAAATATTTTCATGAGCAAATTAAAAGTTTGGCAATTTATCGAAGAAACCCTGCCGTCAAATCTCCTGCTCGACATTAATTGAAACCGAGGTCAAAACGCAGCGAATACACAACTCGGTCGTATACGTCGCAGATGGTCATCCATCCGAGTGCTATGCTTGAAATGAAATGGCTTGACATCTGGACTCTTCTCGAGTCGAGATCATTTACTGTGTATTTCTATGAAATTTTCACGCGCCGACATTTTATAGGTTTTTTCCCGAAGTTGCAAGAAAATGTTTAGAGTTACACAATTATTTATAATGCATCGTGAGAGGGTATCCATGCGAAGCCGTGTACAAATCAAAATTATTGAAGTAAAAATTAATTTAATGATATTTTATTGAACTTCATTTCCAAATAAAATAATTAAATGTAAATAAATTGGTCGCGCGCGGAGCGCGCGTATGAGGCTCTAGTAAATATTAATATTGATTAATTTATGCATCTTCTACTTATTTGCGTATGCAAAAAGTCGGAAGTCCTACAAGGTTAAAACACTGAAGTTTTTTAATTCTTATTCTACATAACTTTTTTGCTAATTGTTTCATTTATAAGAGATGATTTTTTAAGATAAGATCACTGAAGTACGTACTCTGGGGTAAAAAGCTTTGCAAAACCTGTAATCCCAATATAATCAAATTTTGTCCTTCTGTGGGAAAACCATTGTTCGCATATATCCCTAATAGCACGGAACGTTCCGTGAACGTTCCTGGAACGTTCCGCGGACACCTTCGGAAGGTTCCAGGAACATTCCCGGAACGTGTATAATGTCCGCCCCATGGGAACGTTCCACTGGGACCTGAGGGGAACTTTCCATTATTGTTATTTTTAACAACAATTATCTCGTAAACCGTAAGAGATAGGTAAAAATGGATGTCATTTTTGAGTTTTGAGTACCGCATATACTACACTATAATTATGATATCCGTATCATAAACTGACATCGATTTTGACCTATCACTTACGGTTTACGCGATTTTTATTGATAATAATAACAATAACGTTAATTTATGTTTGGAACGTTCCCAAGCGGCGGACATTTTACACGTTCCGGGAACGTTCCGCTGGAGCGTTCCGAAAGTTCCCGCGGAACGTTCCGGGAACGGCCCAAGAACGTTCCATGCTATTAAGGATTGTTTATTATTGTATACATATTGTGAACTAACAATAATTAGTATGTGTAAATATACCCTAAATATTTATTTTATTTTATTATTAATTTCGTCACAAATTGCTAACATTATTTTCATTTTTCACAGTTGTTAAAAATATGGCTCATTTTAATCTCGTTCGATTTTCCGCGGATGAAGCAGTTTTTCCAGTTCGTAAAACGTGGATATTCTGTTCAAACAATCAATTTTACTCATATTTTCCAAACGGAGATCTGCAAGCGGTAAAAAAAAGCCTTGGCAAATTGTCCTCAACCTGACAAGGAAAATTGGAAGTCACACTTAATCCAAAAAGTCATACGCGAAAACCGTAATTGTATTATCAAATTTTAATAAGCTACATAGGTACAGTTTCTTATTTGAAGTTAATTTGACTATTTTGTTGAAAATTGAACTATTTGGTTAAAAAGTCATTTGGTTGAAAATTAGTCTGTTTTGGTTGAGAATTCATCTTTCTTTGTTAAAAATTTAACTGCTCAGTTGTAAAGTGGAACCACTTTGTTAGGAATTCATTTTTTTGTTGATGATTCATCATTTTAGTTGCAAACCTTTTTTTTGTTCAAAACTTAACTATTTTGTAGAAAAATTTTTTTATTCGAAAATTAATATATTTTTAACAAAAATTTAACTATTCCATATTCTGTTGAATATTTATCGTCTTCAGTTGAAAATTTCAGTATTTTGTTGAAAATTCTTTTTTTCTGCTATAATGTTAATCATCTTGGTGACTAATTCATCTTTTTGGTTGAAAATGTAACTATTAGGTTGAAAATACCTTAAATTCGAATATTTGGTTAAAGTATACCCTTAAGCCATTTCCCTTTCAGGGTAGGCGTGACACTACCCGATTCGGGTAGTGTTTCTAGGTGGATAGTTTCTTGTAGTAAATAACTACTACAAGTTTGGGCTCACCACACCCAGGATGTGCCAACAGCACGCAGTATTCTCGAATGATCACCCATCCAAGTACTAACCGCGCCAAATGCTGCTTAACTTCAGTGATCTGACGAGAACTGGTTTTTTCAGCGTGGTATCGCCGTTGAAAATTCGTGTATTTTGTTAAAAATTATTTTTTTTTTTAGTAGAAAATTAATCCTCTTAATTGAAAATTTATGTTTTTTTGTTTAAAATTAGTTTCTTCGGTTAAAAATTAATTTTTTGAAATTAAATTTTTTTTTTTTTAACTAAAAATTTAACTATTCCAATTTTTGTGGAAATTTTTTTTTTTTTATAGAAACTTAATTTTTTGCTGAAAATTCATCTGTTTTGTTGAAAATTGTACTATATTTCATTGACAATTTATTTGATTTGTTAGAAAATTTATTTTATTTGGTAGAA
>CAKNYM010043191.1:0-36668 GCA_932195095.1 Andricus curvator
ATTTTCAAATTAAAATTAAAATATAATTATAACAGGTAGTCACCACAATTGCCTCACTACCCGATTCGGGTAGTGTTTCTAGGTGGATATTTACTACCAATGTGGGCCCACCACACCCACGACGGGCCAACAGCACGCAGTATTCTTGAACGGTCACCCATCCAAGTACTAACCGCGCCCAACAATTCTTAACTTTAGTGATCTTACGAGAACTGGTGTTTTCAGCGTGGTATATATATATACACGCATTATAAGCTTAGTAAGTTCAGTAAGTAGAGAATGAGAATCTAGTTTAGTAGAGAACGCTGCTAGTCTTATAGACTCTAGTCTCTAGTGCGTCGCGCCACACACCCGAGTTATAACTTCGGCGGGTAGGGTTCGATTCTCGGTGTCTGAGAATTTCTATTTCTTTTCAAACTTTTTTTTCTCGACATTACAATGCGTACATGGTAATATTGCAATACTATAAATTAAAAACTACTATAAAAAGCGTGACGAAGTGTGTGTGGGGAGGGGGGGGGGGGGGGTAAATTGTCAAAAAAAAAATGGTACGTTTTTTTTAAGCGCCTGCTTATGAAGCTGGCTAAATCAGCTATAACGTGTTTGCACTGCCAACTACCGAATTTCAGCAGTATCTTTTCACCAACATATATTTTCATTTGCTATTTGTTGGTAAAAATATAGGAAATAATTTTATTTTAATAATCGTGAATTTTCAACAATTTAACGTACAAATTTAATGTTTAACCTTAAGGTATTAGGTGTGTCTCGTTCATAAAAAATAAAATTTTAATAAATGATTTTGAATGATTAACTTTCTATATACCTAACAATTTAAAAATGGTCCATTAGGCTAAAAATATCTAACAGATGGTCATAGCAGATTGTAATCTCATCCACCTTTTTTTTTAAATTTAGAATCTTCCCTTTTAGATATTAGTTTGACATATGACATCAGGACTTTCTCCAACTTACGTGCAGTATACCTAGTCTAGTATTAAAAATATTTACCTAATTTTACTTGCATTTCAAGGTTTGACATTTTCCTATCCCTTAAGAAATATCTATGAAACTAAAAAATAATTTCTTTGGTTTTCTTTTTTGTCAGCAACATCTAATGGATTAGTAACAAGTTATTTTGCTTTCCCTTTCAATGATACTCGAAAATAACATCGCAGGTCCGTGGAGAGCGTCACGGCGTTTTTTCCTAATCGGATTTCTCTGAACGCGGAACGAACACACTTTGCTACCGATGATCATTTCCATTTATAGGTTTTTTTTGTATCGTTTCCCGAGGGGCACGCTGGTCTTGAAGGGCGGGGCGAACGACCGGTGCACTCCAAAAAGCCTATATGGCATCCTGCCACACGCGTTAATTCTGGCCACTTTTCAAACGTCGTGGTTCTATAGGATTTCATCCCTCTTTTTTTCTCCTCGTTTTTTTTTTGTTACACACCATCGACACCCGATATGTCCCAAAACGCGTGCCCTCCGGTCATGATGATTTCCGTTTTCCTGCCCGATCTTCGATTTCTCTGTTCGGCCCAAATGATTTTCTCGGAATATGTGTTTACATTTTTTATATCCACTGAAAGGGCCATACACAAAAATACCGTGAAAGAGGATTCTACGCAAAAAAAAAGAGTCAGGACAAGTACATATTTTTGTTCACGCTTATAATTTCAGTACTAAGTATTTTTTTATGTTACTTTAAAGAGCACGAAAATTAATTCCATTTTTCGAGACAAAGATGATACTTCGTCGACGCTTCAGTTTTGCACTATATTCCAACAAACTCGTTCAGTAATTGTTGACAATAACGTTTTGTTACAAGCAGGTGACAAAACTCTTTTATAAGAATACTTTAACAACGTTACGTAACATTTTTACATCTGGGTATTTAATTGTTCAAGATTGATGAGTAAGAGTAGTTATGTAACATTTTTTACTTACTGTTACATAACAATAGTGTCACTGACGTTCTGAAATATTCGTTTCAATTGATTTCTGTAACTGTGCCTTAACTTTTAAAATTAATTAGTTAAGAATGAATTGCGATTGTATTATTTAACTACAAAATTAGACAATTTTTTCAATAATGTTTCGGTACATTTTTCTACTGACAATTAGTTAAATTTAACTAATTTCTAATCAAATTGAACTAATTCGGATTTAGAGGGTTGTCACAATTATGTTCTGTGATAATTAAAGATATATCTGCCTATTTCACTGATTAATCAGTGAAAATATTTACTCACTTGTTTCAGTGCAATTCTTGTCATTAGTAATATTTGGCCAATGAATATAATTCCAAGACGCTTACTAAATCATTTATCATAGTTTTGGCTGTTGAATTAGGGAAACATTAACATTGCTAATTCATAACGAAATTCTATTAATTTATTTAGTAGCTACTATTTTGAACACGGAATTTGATAACCAAATAAGTTAATAAAGTAATTTCTTTACTTACTAACTCTGGCATTTAAACGCACAACTCTACACTAACCTAGTTTGTAAAATACTCTGCGGTATTTAAATGAGATAGCCAATCAGTGGGGGGTGGCCAACCATTGTATACTAAATGAATCAGCAGACGATTTGGCACTGTTTAAATTAGTCAAAGCATACACTAATTCTCTTTTGCACACTATATTTATATGTATTATTGGATATGTATTCACGTAATATTTCCACAAGTTCATAGAGAATCAGTGACTTTACTCTGGGAATCAAATGACGTACTTTAAGTAAGTTCTGACAATCAGTTGAAGACATAAGAATGAAAACTGGATAAAGATCTCGTTCAGAAATTTCGCGCGCCGGCGCCGGTTGTGCCTACATCTGGTAGAATGTGGCTCTAATTGGGCAATCCTGCTAGCGCCAGGTTCGAAATGAAACCCCCAAACCCGATCAGGGCCAGACTGGGACATCCAGAAAAATGGCCCAATCTGGCCCTGAGCAGACTCCTTTTAATTTTTTTATTCCTAGCCATATTACTATATTTCAAAACATTCCAAAACTACAAATATGTGAATTCATCGCTGTTTTATGATTCGAAACATTTTTATGCATACTTATTTGTGTAAGATTGTTTAAATTTTTACATGCTTCACACTGAGTTACGACAAATCAAATACAAATTCTTAATTTGTTTTGAGGTAAGGTTTGATCTTGATTATAATTAATCTATTTACCTTCGCCTTCATTGCGCAAATAAGGAATAGCAGCAATGGACCCATATGCTTCCGAACCCTTTGCGTACTTTTTGCGTTTGGCATTATGTTTTAAAATTAAATAGTGCAATGAATATTATAATTATCCTTGAAAACGTCACTCTAACCATATCATCACTTGAAAGTT
The DNA here is from genome assembly GCA_932195095.1 of Andricus curvator. Lineage (NCBI taxonomy): Eukaryota > Metazoa > Arthropoda > Insecta > Hymenoptera > Cynipidae > Andricus > Andricus curvator. The sequence goes on from CAKNYM010043191.1 coordinate 3,364, forward strand.
ATGGAAGTAATGTCAATAAACAAAAAATTGGACGGTTTGAGTAAATAGGCATTGTATATCAAATTCAATATCTCATATGAACATTCTAGAATGTTATGTGTCTTCATTATTCGCTTAATTGAACTTTTCCCATTAAAACCCAGTATTATTTATGTTTAACTAGGAAAAAACGTTATGCCTTATTATTTATAATTGAAAATTACTGCCAAAATTATTTTTAATTTGTGTAAAGTGAAATCACCTGACTTTTCTAAGAGTTGATCAATATACATGTATATTAAATTTAATATGCAGCCTCTTAATGAATATTTCATAGACTGAGTTTTTAGATTTAATATACAAATTTATATTCTTATGAATTAATAAAGTAGTTGAAGTTTCTGCCAAGTAGTTGAATTTAAAACAAAAATGAATTCTCAATAAAACATGTAACAGTTGACATTTTAAAAAAGAAAAATTTTTCATTTTAAACCAAAAACATTTGAATTGAACCAAAAAATATGAATTTTCAAAAAAACAGTATAATCCTCAACCAAAGACGATTTTTACGGTAAAAAAAAAAAATTTCATCCAAAATTTTTAATTTTCAAGCGAAAAAGACTATATCTTTCTAGAAAATAGTTGAATTTTCAACCAAATAATATTGAATTTTCAAACAAGAAGATTAATTTTCTACTAAAAAAGACGAATTCTCAACAAAATAAATACATTTTTAACAAAATAGTTGAATTTACTACCAAAAAAAAAGAAGAATTTTAAACACAACACATAAATGTGCAACCAAATAATTGAATTTTCAACCATGAAGATTAATTTTCAACCAAAAAATATGAACTTTCAACAAATTACATACATTTTCAACCAAACGGTTGAATTTTTAAACTCAAAAGATAAATTCTTAACCAAAATTATAATAGTTAAATTTTCATTTCAATGAATTAATTATCAATAGAAAAAACAAATTTTCTGCAGAAAAGTTGAATTTTCAAGATAAAACAACGAATAGCCTATACAAAACAGTTAAATTTCCAACTCGAAAATATTAAGTTTCAACAAAAAAGTTAATTTTCAACGAAACAGATAAATTTTTATTGAAAAAAAAAATTATTTTTCAACTCAAAAAAAGAAATTTCAATAACGTAGTTCAATTTTTAACAAATAAAATTAATTTTTAACTAAAATTATGCCTGTTTAACTAAAAATATAGTAGGTGATATTTCAAATCAACAAAATATTTTTATTTCAAAATAAAAAACGGTTGAAATTTAAAAAAAAGATGAATGACCAACAAAATAAATTAATTTTCAACGATAAATTGCATTTTTAACCAAAAACATTGATTTTCTACCAAAATAGACGAATTTTTAACGAAATAAATACATTTTCAACCAAATAGTCCAATTTTGAACCAGGAGGAATTTTTTTTACCAAAAAGACGAATTCTGAACAAAATACATAAATTTTCAACTAAAAAATATATATTTTCAACATTTTCGACCCTGAGTAAATGATAAAACTGTATGTTTGTAAAACTAAATACATATTGTTATTAACACATTTTATTTTATCAAGGTTCCACGTTTACTTTATTAAAAGAGTTTATATTTTATATTTAGGTTCGTTTCCTAATATTATTATTTTTTAGTATAAGATTGTTATTGGGTCAAAGTAATTAAGTAAATCTCTGGGCATCTTACATGGCGGAGGGGGGAGGGGGGGGTGAAAATTTCAGAAAAACACCTCACGTAATTTGTGAATGACGCCTTATGTGTTTATTAATATATTATTATTTCGTAAATTTATCATTATTACATTTAATATTAATACTAATATTGCTAGGTACTAGTATTATTATTTGGTATAATTCACAAGTAATACTGTTACAATTATCAATAAAGTAACTAAATTTGTTTACATTTAATGTACAATGTACTATAGGCACTATACAGTATGAACTAGATTACGCTTAAAAACAGCTGTTGTTACAATGAAATCTGTTTAAATTTTGTTTTTTCGTGCTTCGCAGACTTGAAAATATCTTACGTAAGAAATTGTTTTGACCACGTATACCCCCCCCCCCCGCAACGAAAAATTTCATAATTTTGGCGCACGGCCGCTTTTCAGTTCAAATTCACTAAGAAATCAATAAATATTCACTAAATTCCTGTCACTTTACTGGTTTCCGAGACGTTGAACACTAACCATTTTTACGTACACCTAAATTCAAGAATTCAAAGACTTCAAGAGATTTCGCAAAAATTCAAATGAATTCAAGTAAATTCAGAAGCAATTTGCTTCAAGCAAATAAAGAATGAAGAAAAATGGAATTAAATTTTCAATGGAATTAAAATGAATTCAGAAGAGTTCAAGGGAATTCTAAAGAATTCTCCTGGATTATAAAGAATCCTTTTAAAGTTGAAAAAATTCCAGTGAACTTACAAAAAATCAATAAAACTCAAAAGGATCCATAGCATTAACAAAAATGTGATCAAATACATGAAGATGAATTAGCTAACATTCCAAAGCAAAGAATAAAAAAAAAGTATTTAAATTTGGTTAAAGGAAATTCAGAAAATTTCATGAGAATTCTAAAGTGTTCAAAAGATTCAAACGAATTAAAAAAATTCAAAGAATCCAACTAATTCAGAAAATTAAACCAAATTCTAAAAATTTTTAAAATGATTTACGTGAATTTAAAGGAATTCAATGGATTAACAAAACCTTAATTGGATTCAGTTGAATTGAAAAAATTCAAAGAATTCAAGAGAATTCACAAAATTAAAAAAAAAACTGAGAAGCAAAACTAGTAATTAAATCAGCATACTCATTTTTGGCTTCTCAATTATTTATTTTAAAATGTAGCAGTTATTAATTTAGTTCTGAGGATTCAGACAAGTTTTCACTTGAGTACAACCGAATTCATTACAGTCGAGATAAGTTGATCTAAATTCAAGGCTAATTCAAAAGAAATCAAGGGAATTAAAAATATTTCGAGACAATTCCAGTTGAATTCAGTAATGATTTGCTCCTCGCTGATGTATCAGTAGGCAATATTAGTAAGTTACTGAAATGTCATTGATACAGGCTGAAACTTTAATAAACTTTCACCTTCGAGTCATCACTGAAAAAATAAAAATATTTAACCATATTTTATGATTGAAACCTATAATAGCATGTTTTTACTGAATATTTTTTCGCAGTTGTCCATGATGCCAGAGATTGATCATCTGACGATCGATGGACGATTTTTGAATTCGATTTGCTGTTTCGGAACTTTTTTGTGTTCATTTCCCTTTATTTCGCCATCCCCCTCCTACCACTATTGTGCTCCCGTGCAGTGCATTAAAACGTATTCTTAATGGGCCTTAGGGCCCATTGTCAAGCTCCTCTATTTAAATGCGATTTCGTTCGAGCGTCCTCGGCAATGATCTGCAACTTGCCAATGGAAGGCTGGCGCTTTACAAAGAAAAAAAATTGTGAAAAAAGGGAAAGCTATTTCCGGCTGGACCATAGCTGGAATCTAAAATATCTAGGTGTCGGAAACTTTTTGTGTCAAAAGTTCGCTAAAAATGTATCAAGCAAAGACTCTAAACTCTAAAGAAATAGTTTCCAAGGAAGAAATATATGGGTTGGGACCCATTTTGCACATTTTATTTTTTTTTATTAAAAGGAAATAAACTTATAATAGTGGTAGAATGCACTGAATAAATAATCATTATATTTTGTTTTACTTTTAAAATCTAAGTTTTACTACTATAAAATTTATATAATAACAATGAATTGCACAAAATTAATGTTTACTGATGGAAATTATTGCGAATGGCTGACAGTTAAACACTGCGGAATCGGTTAGTTATGAAAAATCCACTAATCGTTCAGTCGTTTATTTTTGAATTACCAATTAATTCATTCTGCAAAAAAATTAACTTGATAATCATTTTTTGATGGAACACGTAGTTTTGGTTTTAATCGTGAAAAATAAAATAAAATAAAATTTTTGGACAAACGACACAAGCTACGAAAAAAAATAATTAGACAAAAGTTGCTCACCTAAAAAGATCTACAAATTTGTTATAAACTCTTGTTATAAAAATATATTAAAAATACAAAAATTAACAGTTTTGAAAAAGGACACAAGCTACAATAACAATTTATTTAACAAAATTTTTTGCCTAAATTATGTCTACAAATTTGCTTTGAACGACTTTACGCTAGTATGTGTATTTTTAGTTTAAATCGTGAAAAATAACGTTGCAAATAAATCAATTAAATCAGAAAAACGATTTTTACAAAGGTGTCTTTGTATATAGTCTGAAGTATCGTTTAGGCACGATAACTTTCGAAAGATTGATCAGATTGGATTGTGCTTTGGCACACTTTTTCAAGGTCTAAAAAGAAAGAACGAGTTCGTGAACCAGCTATTTTTGGTGAAAATTCAAAAAGTTAGAGCATTATCAAAATTTTTGAGATCATTTTTTTCAAGATTTAAAAATTCTATGTACGGTTATTCATAGCACTCAAAAACTTGAACAATTTATCCTTATGGCTTTTTTCGATAAAAAGAAAATTATCAGAGTTGTAGCATTTTCAACATCCACAAATACAAACGAAAATGAACATTTTAAGCCAAACAACGCACGACATTAAAAAAAGTCAAGAGAAGAAAAACGTTTCTTTTTGAAAGCCCTATAAGATTGTCATAACAATATTTGGAATTTTTTCGAAAAATCGAAAATTCAAATTTTGATCGCACAAAAAATAATGAAAAATGAAAAATTCCATTTTGCGGTCGAACTATGCAAGATAAGAAAAAAAAGGATTTTTTTTTATTCGTAAAAAACAACATTGAAAATAAAAAAATTAAATTCTTGGACAAACGACACAAGCTATGAAAAAAATGAATAGATAAAAAATTCTCTTCCAAAAATGAGTAAGAACTCACTTGAATTTGTCATCAATAATTTTTTGATAGGACGCGTAGTTTTTGTTTTAATCGTAAAAAATAACATTCAAAATAAAAAAATTAAATTTTTTGAAAAACGACACAAGGTACGAACAAAATATATTAATAATTAAAAAATCAACTTTTTGGAAAAAGGACACAAGCTGCAATGACATTTTATTTAACAAAATTTTTCGCTTTAATTATATCTACAGATTTGCTCAGAACCACCTTAGGGGCCGTTCAAAAAATACGTAACGCTGCTTTCTGAAAAATTTGCCCCCCCCCCCCCTACGTAATGCTGTTTCTATAGTAAGTGTATGTAACATTTTAAATTTTGGTAAAGTTTCCCGGGGCCCCCCCCCCCCCCCTAAAGGCTTTACGTATTTTTTGAACGGTCCCTTACGCTAGGAGGCGTATTTTTAGTTTTAATCGTAAAAAATAAAATTGAAAATACATAAACAAATTAAATTTATAGAAAAACAACACGAGTGGCATAATTATTTTAAAAATTGAAAAGGGAGGTGTGGACCCCGGGTACTTTGGTTGTGTAACAACGTGGATACATTTATATTATCACAATTCGTAATATGCATTGGTATTGAAACATACGTATTTTCATTGTCGCAAGTTTGAGCGCGGCTAGGGCGCGCTACTGTGGGTTCTCGCGCTTCGCGCTCGATGATGTATTTATCTCGCACTTCGCGCTCGCTAATGTATTTTCCTCGCAACGCTTCGACAACTGTAATTTAGTGATTGTGAATTCTCTTTTGTTAAAGCTCCTTCGGCTTTAACGAACACATTCTCATAACGTATCTCGTGCTTCGCACTCGATTTTGTCGAAAATGCGAACTTTTCTACATTATGTTCAACTCTATTATATCAAATGTATATTATATTTATTTCCGTACCTCAGTTTGGGGCTGCTTATTCAGATATGACATAATGAAGTACACATTTTATCTTTAATGATTACTCTAATATTTGCAAATTGTTAACAAACCTTTTATTGCAACTTGTGTCGTTTTTATATAAATTTAATTTTACTTACTTTTAGGTTACGATATCTCAAAAACCTGACGTATAGGAAAAATTTGGATAACGGATTCAGTTTTAGGATACCAAAATCCTTCGGAGTCACATAGTCCGGTCTTTGGGTATACAAAAAAAGTTTCATTTTTGTCGGCCTGTGTTGTTTTTGCAAATAAAATTCTTAAATAAATTCTAAATACACCATTTGCTTAAAATTGTGCTAAATAACGACGTTTCGGAAGCCTCAAGTGAAAATTTAATTATTACTTTACTTATATGCCAAAATGTACCGTGGAAGGCAGCCAGGTACCCGGGAGTGCACACTGCACACTTCGGTGCAGCCGGAATTTTTCGGCTAGTATGCAATTTTTCCTGGAATTTTTGCATTTCTATATTATTCTTTCGGAATATTTTTCCAATTAGATTATAAAATATACTTTTCCTAGAAAATTGACATTTTTTCCATTTCTGAGACACTTTTCTTATATATAGTTTTGAAATTTATTTCAGAAAAGTGGAGATTTTTTCACATTCTTAAAAAATTGTTCCATGTAAACTAATATGAAATATAGATTTCTTTACAAGATTGGGATTGAATCGTCTTTTAATTCCTAAGTATATTTAACTGAAAATTTTCTGCAGCAATATATGAATTTGTTTAATTGATTTGTATTAGCAATAATCTTTATGGTAGTTCTCTCTTTTAAATAAAGTAACAAAGTTTCTAAACACTCTCGTAATGAAAATATTATGTTTTACCACATTCCTTTCTCGAGATAATTCAGTGTATTGGAAAGTTTGATTTTGGGAATTTCGCAGGGTCACAGTCTCTACTTCTCCTAAAATAGAGGACATTTTTCCAATAATATAGGAATTCATCGTTTGCAAAAATAGAGGACTTTTGAAACCAAGATTTTTTTAAACATATAGGATAAAGCATTTAACCTAATTCTTTCTTTTTTTCAAGTTCAGTTTATAATTAATAATCCGAACCTGTTGTAAAATGTTAATACCGCTATTGTCTCAATTTGAACTTTTCATTTATTCAAAGTACTCTTCATTTAATATAGTTTAAAAATTATTAATTTACTTTATTTTTATTATATATGTGGATACTGACACTATTGATCATACACTTACATATATAATGTAATAAAATATAATCAATAACCGAGATCAAGCTTTAATTCTTATAAAAATTGAGAGATATATGCAATTGAAAAACAAACAGTGTAAATTTAAAACCCTTTGAAGAACTCCCCCTTGACTTTGAATTCATATCTCTATTAGGCCATTATGAGAAGTGTCAACCCTTGCCCCAACACACCTTAGGCCGCATTAAAAAGCGGTTCCGCGTATTAGATTATAAAGATTAAACGAAGGGTAAAAGCAAAGCCCTTCACCCTTCGAATCACGTAATAATAGCTTCACTCTCGATGTGGGCCAACCTGTTGAGCAAAGGGGAGTTTTAATTTTTTTTACATGTATATATCTACAAGCTCGTATTGCCGCCCCTTCCACAATAGAAATCAACCTGTCGCATGAAGGGGAGTTTTTTTAGTATCGCTATATTAGCCGTGGGGACCCGGAACTCGAGAGAAGGGTCGAGGTCGTCGCGTTTTTTCATGCTTTTTTTTAATCTGCTAAAAAACTCCCCTTGCTACGACTGCAAGTGCAACTACCTGCGTTGTTGAGCCAACCAGGCCCTTTTTCATCAATATGATCAAGAGATACTTGAATTTCTGAAGAGGCTTTTGATTTTTGCTCAACTCAGTCGACCCGACTTAACCATTTTCCTCTTAATTTTTTCTTGCATTTTTTAAACTTCTCAAAAGTAAATATCTTAGAATAAAAAAAATTATCTCAAAACTCAACTAAAAGTATTGGGTTCTAAAGCGGGCGACAAGAGAAGAGTTTCATCAATTTTTTATATCTTCCTCTAGGATTTTGATAATTTTTCATGCATTTTTTTACATAAACGAAATAAAATTAACAATTCTTGAATGTTCTAGAATGTCCTGCAAAGTTCATTATGAAACGTGATTACCATTTCTATATTATTCTACAATGAGCTATATTATTATGGATTATTTATTCTGGGATTTTGGATTATTCTTGAATTTTCTAGACGTTTTCAAAATGTCTTGAAAAATGTATTCTGGAACGTGCTTAGCTCGAGGGTCAGCTTTTATAGAATATTCGGAAAGTGTTTTGAATATTCTGGAATATTATTTAATTTTTTACTCGATTTTCTAGAACATTATGGAATCTTCTATAATAATGTTTATAATCTATAATTTTATGTTATCTTCTGGAATGTTCGGAAATCTTCTTGATTTTTCTATAATATTCTTGAATATTCTGGAATATTTTGCAGCGTTCTACAATCCAGAAGTTCTCAATTATTTTGGAGACGTGGAATTGCAATATTAAAGATCCTTCAATGTTTAATGTTTATAATTTAAAATGTAAATAGTACAACTTGTAGTTTTGAATGCTTCTTTAAGAGAAAAATGTTGAAGTTTAACAGTTGTAAACTCTTCAATTTAAAAAATTTATAAATAAAAATGTTTAAATTTTGATGATTTTAAAACTTAAAACTTGCATAGTTTTTAATTGAAAATTTTCAAAATTGAAAACTCTTCAATTTTAAAGGTTTGTAATTTGAAATTCTACATTTTTGAACATTTACAATGGAAAATTCTTTAATTTGAACGATTTGCAGTTTAAAATTCTTCAATTTGAAAGATGTATAAATAAAATTTTTTTAATTGTGATGATATTGATGATTTTGATGATCAAATGTGAAGACATTTTTTTATTCTAAATGTACCAAATTGATGAAATTTCAAATCTAAATCATCAAAATTACAGAATTTTTCATTCTAAAACTTAAAACTTGCATAATTTTTAATTGTAAATTTTCTAAATTGAAAAACTCAACAATTTTCAATACTTATAATTCAAAGTTCTATCAATTTAGACTTACAATTGAAAATTCTAGAAATGTTTAAATATTGATTTACATATTAGTCAACCTTCAATATTTATATTTTAAAAGTATGTAATTTTGAACGTTTTTTTAACACTTTAATTTTGAAGATTACCAATTAAAAATTCTTCAATTTTGATGATTTGCAATTTAAAATTCTTAAATTTCGGATGTTTGCAATTGAAGATTCTTCAATATTTAATGTCTATGTATAGTAGAAAATGATGCAATTTGGAATGCCTATTAGAAATAGTTCAATTTTTAGGATTTAAGATTGAAATTTATTCAACTTTATAGACTTGCAATTGCAAATTCTTAAATTGTGGATAGTAAAAATTACAGCGTTCATATATTTTTTGGAAATTTTTATAATGAGAATGAGATGAGAATTTTATATTCCAATTGAAATTAGAGAATTTCCATTTAATTGCAATAACTTTAAGTGGAAACAGAATTTTATAAGCATAAGGTGTCAAATTGACGTATACTAATAAAGTGTCAAACTGGGTGGTAGAGAAAAATCAAGAGACAAAAGCAGGCGATAACTGAGCGGAAACATAAGAGCTTCAATGTGGACAAAGCAAATGAATGAATTTGAAGATTATTATATTATATAATATATAATAATTATAAATTGTTCAGCAATTGTCATTCTGGGGCGTACTTAACTTTTCTGGAATATTCTAAATCTAAAGTATGCTGGAATCTTCTATAATGTTCTATAGTACTGTGGAATGTTCTTGAATTTTCTATACTATTCTGGAATGTGTTTAATTATAGAAGAATATTACGCAATGTTCTATAAACTTTTATTGCTTTAAAATTATAAATAAATTTTTAATTTCTCTCTCAAATATGTTTTTCTTATTATACATAATTAATATTCACGGGAAAACTTGTCTAATAATATAAAATATATCCGGAAATATAAAATATATAATGTTGCAGACAAACAGCTAATTTATTGCCTGGTATATAGACTGTAGAAGTGTAGAGGTGCAGTAGAAGATACCTGGGGAAAAAGGTGCAAGTATAATCTTAAAATCTCTACGAGTCTACAGGAAGAAGCTCAAACGAAAGAGGTGATTTTTTAAATGAGTTTTTTTCACTGAGTATCAGACGGATTAGGTAAATGTAATATCTCTCCAGACGCACTAGTGACTAGATGGCCCTAAGCCCCTAAGCCCTAAGGCCTAGCGCCCTAGCGGCCTAGCCTAAAGTTTTAGTGACCCTAAAAAACTGCGGCGGCGGACAATCCGGGATTGTGAATGCTCGTTTTGGTGAAAGAGCGCCGCAAAGAAAGGGTTGAAAAAGTTCAGGTATCTGGGCACTAATCTCACGCAGTTCGGCTACGTTTTTTCTCTGACCTTTTTTTCTCGCGTGCCTCCTCACCTTTCTTAAATTTCTAAAACCTGACATGCATCTGCCAGAATTTCGGTGATTTTTTTCCTGTCTCCTTTTTTTTGCGTTTCACTTTCGTCTCTTTATTAAAAAAAGAATTTCGTACTTCTGAAATTTTTCCTTTTGTATCGTGCTTGAAAAATTATTTAGAAAATTTAGTGATATTTTGCAGTGTATGAATTACAAATAATTTTTTAGTTCTTGCAATCAAATCATATTATTGGTTTACTTCAAAACAGTCGAATTATGATACTGGAATTAACAATAAGATGAATTTACACTTAAAATTGGCTTCATTGGTTGAATTCTGTAGTTTACACTTTTTGTTGAAACCAAACTGTTACATAACCACCGTATCACAGAACTTCTGTAACATTTGTTACATAAATGTTTAGGATTGATTTCATGGCATGTATCAAGAGGGTCGCGTAAACCCGTAAACAAATACATAAACTAAACTTAGTCGTTAACTTAAATTGAGTTTCTCTGAACATGGGTCAGACAGATGTTCCTTTACTTCTTTTTTACGCCTATCTAGTCCAGTTTAATTTATATGACAATGACATTTTTTCTAAAATTAAGAAAATGATTTCATCTTAGACTGCTTATTTTAAACGCAGTATTGATACTTTTGATTAGTATTCAGTACGCATATAGTAATTTACTAAAATTTGTATTTATTGCAATCGTAGGGAACAAAACAAGCATCGTATAAAATAGGAATAAAAGACGGTATAATTAAATTATTATTAATATGCTAATATGACTAAATAATTGCGTTTCGTTTGGCAAGATATATAAAAAGCCGACATTTTCTATTTATAGCTGATGTGGCGTATTTTTAGGATTCTTCAGTAAAAATCATCGCGGAGAATTGGAGACCCCATTGAAGGGTGGTTTATCCCCCACACACCCTCGCATTATGCCGCTTTTCCCCATATCGTCCCACCCCTTGCCAAATCACAAATCTGCTGCTGTTTCGGTCTCGCTCCAGCTAGCATGGCTGCTGCGGTTGCCTCGCTTTGACCAGCCCAGAAAAAATAAGTCGAAAAATAGCATTCACGAGGGGAAATTTCCAGTTTCCTCCGAAAACAAAATATTTCACCCTTCCAATGTCGAGAAAGCGGTTCCGGCGCATCTGGAAAATCTGGAGTTTAGCCGACAATGCAGCGTTTTTGTACGCCAGAGAACTTTCAAACTACATTCTTGAAAATATACCAATAGAATGAATTTTTTTCGTTAATCCGCCGAACCTTTCTTTGAAATTGTATACCGAACAAAAACATTTTTTTCATGCCATTTTTATTGTGATTTATATTCTTCTTTCTCGACTTGGATGCATTAGTTATCTCTATACTGTTTGAAATTCAATAAACTTTTGGCCTGCAAGCTTGCAAAAAAAAACTATTAAAAATCGTTCTTCTGCCTTTAAAATTTATTTAATTATAGTGATGATGATATTAGAGCAGTTTTAGTTTGATTATAAGAATAGAATTAAAGTAGACGTCCTAGTAATATCGACGATCCTAATAATAGTCTAACTTTGTTATAATTTAAATATATTGTTTGAAAATATAGATATGTTAAAAGTGACATTTAAGGATGTACAGTCAATCTAAAAACGCACGCAACCTATTTTAGCTTCAATTTTAGGTAAAAAATGCAATTTTTATCCAATTTTAATGATAAAAGAGCTGATTTTATTATTACGGATTTTCTGCAATAACAAAACCTAAAATTGAAACAAAGACACAAAAATCCATATTACTATTATTAAATAAAAATTTTCAATCCAAACCATTTTTTTACAAAGCACGCTTAGATTTCTCCTCAAAAATTCGCAAAAAAGATATTTTTTAATGAAAAAAAAATTTGAAACATACAAAAATTATTTAATGAAAAATTTTCATTTTTGACCGACCTTTTCTTCTTATCGCTGTTTACATCATTTATAAAATGATTGAATTTTATTGAATGAAAGCTTATTTTCTCTAGAATTTTCTCTAGAAGTAGAAATACAGTGTAAGTTATTATTAATATTAATTATATTATATAATTATATTATTATTATTATATATATATATATTTTTTTATTATTATATTATATTATTATCTTATATTAATTAATATAAGTTGTTAACAATACAGTGTAAGTGTATCAACTACTCTACGAAAGTAGAAATAATTCTCTAGAAAAGTATTCTCTAGCCTAGCAGCATCCAATTTTTGAAAATAAATAATAAATTAATGTCAAATGTTATTGTATGTTTAATACTTTTTTCTTGAAATTATTTGTTGATGGTTTTAGGCATGAATAACTTATTTTTCAGAAATTGGATGCGGCAAAGTTGTGGAGATTTTTTTTTAGAGAAACTAAGCTTACAGTCAATAAAATCCAATCACCTTTTAAAATTTGGTAAGTAGCGATAAAAAAAAGCTCGGTCAAAAATAAAAGTATTTCAATAAATAATTTGTGTATGTTTAACATTTTTTTCATGAAAAATAATCTTTTCTCAGCCCTTCAACAATACCATCAATAATAATATTGCAACTCTTTGAAGTATAATTGAATACATTTTTTTCGAGACCTGCTATAGAAGCCATTTATTTTTACCATTTTATAGTATCAAATGGAATTTCAATTATGTAATTCAAATTCGATAAAGAGCAAGAAAATTGGCGTCACCATTATCGGGACGTTTACTTTATTTCATTTCATAACGAAGTAAAGTATTATAGTTGTTAACCCGGGAGCTTAATAATGAAACATAAACTCTAAAACTGAAAAATTAACTAAAGTTCAGTACATCAAAATTAACATAGTATTATTGCCATGTTTGTAACTTAAACTACTCTCAGATGAAATATAAATTTATTGTAATTATATAATTATATATATATTATTATACATATATAATATTTTATATATATATATTATATTATATTATGGCCAACAGCCATACCACGCTGAAAAAACCAGTTCTCGTCAGATCACTGAAGTTAAGCAGCGTTGGGCGCGGTTAGTACTTGGATGGGTGACCATTTAGGAATACTGCAATTTAGAATTGCTGAATAGTAATAATTCATGCAACAACAAAAAATCGTGCTCTACGTGCGCGGGTCGCAAGTTTGAGCGCCCCAAGGCCTACTCTCTAAATTTGAATCAGTTACAATTTTTATTAATTTCAATCAGTGACTGAATTCTAGCTATAAAGCAGTTATCTTTTACTAATGTATCAGTAATACTTACTAATTTATCAGTAAACATCACTGAGATTACTGATTCATAGCTAAAATTCAGTTACTGATTGAAATTAGTAAAAATTTTAACTGATCCAAATTTAGAGAGTAGGGCGCGCGCCTGTCGGATATCGTGCTTCGCGTTATGCGCTCGATACTGTATTTACCTCGCGATACCGCTCTGGCTTTGTACTTCCCCCACATTTTTGCAAAGACCTTTAAAAATTGAAGATCAATCTTTATTCGCTGCTATTAAAAAAATGATTTATAACAAATTTTTAGATCTTTTTTAGTTGACCAACTTTTGTCCATTAATTTTTTTCGTATCTTGTGTCGTTTTTCACCAAATTCAAGTTTTTTATTTATAATTTTATTTTTTACTATGAAACAAAAACTACGCGCCCTATAAAAAATGATTAATAACAAATTTGTACATCTTTTTTGGATGGAACGTTTGTGTTCATTCATTTTTTTTCGTATCTTGTGCCGTTTTTCCACAAATTTATTTTTTTTATTTTTAATGTGATTTTTTACGATTAACATTAAAAATACGCGTCCTATCAAAAAATGATTAATAACAAATTTCTAGATGTTTTTTGGGTGAATAATTATTGTGCACTCATTTTCTCGTATCTTACACAGTTTTACCACAAAATGAAATTTTTTATTTTTTCTATTTTTTTGCTGGTTCAAACTAGAACCATTGGTCAAAAAAATTAGTCTAGCAAAAGTTATCCAGTATACAGACGACAACAACAATGACAACGAAAACAACAACAACATCAGTAATGACAACGACGACAGACAGACGGACACCATCGTGAAACCTGTTTTTTCGGATTCAGGGAGTTTCGAAACATGGAGATTTGAAGAAATATGCGATAGTCAGTTTTCACATAGAACTAATTATCTAAATTATCTAAAATAAAACTAATTATTATATAATCATTATGATGAGAATGTAAAAAGTCATTATGAGCGTGAATTTTACATAAAACTGTCATTTTGCATTTATGGGAAATTTTCTAGATATCATAGAAGAGAAGTTGACGGGGGAAAACTCAAAATTAAGAAAAAATCGGTAAAATCTATTTAGTTCAGAATTCTGAAGAAATTAATATTATAAAAATTATGCAATATATAAAACGTTAATAAGAAGTAGGCCTTTTACGTATTTAGAAAAAAGCGGATTTTTCCCATGATAATCATATGGCAATTTTTAAAGGCCTTACGGAACGTGTTAATATAATCCGATTCTAAAAAATGTTGGAATTTATTTTGCCGGGAATCTGTATTCTGTTAAGCGGTTCTATGAATTTTACTATCACTCAGTAAGATTAATTAACTTTTTTTTGTTACAACATAAACATTATATCTCTTAATATTTGTAGAAAAAAGACGGCTGCTATTAGTTACTGCTTTAATCAATATTATTTTTAAAGAAACTGAGGTGCTTTTACAAAACTCCAATTCGTAATTGTGTCATCTAGTGTTTTGATTTGAAATTTTCATACAATAAAGAATCCTTTGTTGATTTTTTTAAAGAGTGAAGGAGGATATTGTATTTTCCTTGAATACCCGTTGTTTTTTTTAGGAAATGTTACATTTTATTATTTTAATAAATTATGATATGGTAATTAAAAATTAGTAAGTGTCATATCTGTTTGTTGTTGTTTCATTTTCATTGTTAAATACAAAGATCTGTAAACAGTTCGAGGTTAGTTGGAGAGGTTAAAACCTCATTTTTGCAATAAAAATGTATATGTAAATGAATATCATTATAATTAAAATATGTAACCAAAAATGACAGCAAATGGCAGACACTACACACAAATGTGTGCACACGATATATGCACACATAAATATACACACACATGCAAAAAGCGCGCGCCTGTGTGTGTGCTGATGAGGCTTTTGCATGCCTTGAAGCGAATGTGGCGCCGCGATAGGGATTGTAAAGGTACTTTTTAATCAAAAACTTTAACGCGTGAAATGCATGGAGGCGATGTCATACTTAACCGATTTCTACCTTACCGACATTTTTACTCAATCGTTCAGGGTTTTACGCATAACTCCGAATTCTTCACGTACATTGCATGTAAATTACTGTATTAAACCTGATAAATTGCATGTAGATAACCGTGTAAACTACTTGATACGTATTAACGTATTATACGCCGAAGTCCACACGAAATGATATATCGATTTGAAAATGTTCAGTGGCGTACCTAGCCCTGAGGGGCCCTGTATCACAATTTCTTGGGGGGCTCTTTTTAGGAAAATAAACAAGGAAGCCGCGAGATCCGGGGCCCCCGGACTTCAGGGGCCCCGCATCATTGATACGGCTAATACGGTCCCTGACGGACCGGCTGAACACAAGGGTTACGCTACAGCGTAACCATAAAGTAACCACGAATGAAAACTCGTATGCACGGTCGTGCACATGCGCACTGGCGGTTGTCATGCCAACGATGTCAACACGTGTTTGAAGTTTCGAACTTGTGTTTTGTTTTGAACATTTCTGTGCTGCCGGTTTAGTAAAATAAAATTGTGAATGTGAATGTTTCAATGTTTCTTACATTTTTTGGATCAATGGAAATGTATCGATGGTTTGCAATAATTCCGCAAACTGACCAATGCTATTTGAGCATTGGTCAGTTTGCGGAATTATTGCATCACGTTATCATCGAAGTAAATTTTAACATGTAAATCAGGAAATTGTAGTACTTACACTTTCTAGATCCTTTTCGTATTTTTGATGCCATTTTCCTTCTCGATTTTAATTCAGGAACGTGATATACACCCAACAAAATAAAAACACAAACGAACATAACCTACATATGCATCGAGATGTCAAAATATAATGTAGGGGAGTGGGTATAACACGTGACTGCGAAAACAGCTCTGCGCATGTGCACGACCGTGCATACGAGTTTTCATTCGTGGCAAGCATTAACGAATTCTTGGACGTCGCTTGTCCCACCTCTGCTCACCAAACACATAGGGTGATACCACTCCTTACTATTCCTTCGTGAAGTAACCCTAAAGTAATCTTAAAGTAATCTCGAATTATAATGAATAGAAGAAACAAAATAAATATCTAAATTGTTGCAATTATAATTGTACGTTAAAATTTACGTTAGATGGTAATGCCATAATTGCAATAAGTTTATTTTTTAGCGTTAGAAAGTAAAAAAACATAGTGGCTGTCATTGCGCATCTGAGTAGATCTGTAGCGTTTACGACAATTCGCTCTGAGCTCGAAGGGGAGCTCAAACTCTTTTTAGGATATAATCTGACGGCCATGCAGTCGCACAAATTTCATTGGTTGAGCTCCCCTTCGAGCTCAGAGCGTGCCCAGAGAGAATTGTCGTAAACGCCACTGACTAGATGCTCCTGAAGCAGTGCTCCCAATTCGGCTCCCCAACTGCACTTTGGGCGTTTACGATGTTAGTGCTCAGAGCGCGCTCTGCGCTCGAAGGGGAGCTCAACCAATGAAATTCATGAGACTGCATGGCCGTCAGATTATATCCTATAAAGAGGTTGAGCTCCCCTTTGAGCTCAGAGCGAATTGTCGTAAACGCCCTTTGCATGCGTTGCATCGCCAATGTCATTGGCTGTAAATGGCGCGTTTTTTTTTAAACTTTTGAATGTGTAAATCACTTTTTTATAATAAATCATCATTGTGGAAATGTTAACAATTAATTTTCAGATCACAAAATAGCATTTTAGAGTGCAAGGTGAAATAAATATTTGATTGTACTCTTTACAAATAAATTATTGATTTTAAATTCGAAAGAAGGAATATCTTTTTTCAACAATGTAAATTTTAAATCATTCATAATATTTTTTTGTATTTTATGATTATTATGTATTGTGAAAAATTGATTTGCATATTGAATCAGCGCGCGATGAACATCCAATCAGGCTGCTGGTGCGACGCATGCGCAGTGTGGTTGGGGAGCCAAATTGGGAGCACTGCTCTAGCAGACTTTCAATGACAACCACTATATGTGCACCCCGCGTAGTATGAAAATTACGCTCATATTTTGTAAAAATGTATACAATTGTACCTTTTGTCGGAGTGAAATTAAATGAAGATGATGTTCCGGGTGCGAAAATGGGCAAGCGTAAAATAGAAAAACATAGTTTTGCTTATTGAGACGGTGGTTAAGTTGCCGGAGGCAACCTAATAGCGGTAAAAAAGCTGAACTTGTAAACAGGTTTGTGGTAGGTTAAGTTTCTCATATTATTAAATTTTAATTATATTATTGTGATTGCAATAAATATTGAAGGTAAACGTCATAATTTGAGTATTGTAATTGTTTTAAATTAAAATTGATGGTGTTTTGGAAGAAAATGGTAAAAATAGTTATTGTATAGTGTGCTGTTTCAAGGCCGAAATTTTCGGAAAATGCCAAATCTGTTACAAAAGAATATATAATTTGGAAGCATATTCTACATTTTTGAATTTCAGTCAAAAATATGAATTGAATTTAATTAGACAATTGACAATATGCAAAAATATTGCAAATAAGTAAAGTTCATAATACGTTTTCAATGTACATTGAAAACGTAATAAAAACAAAAATGCACACTTCGCGCTTGCATGCAACATTATTACTGTTACTGTAATTTATTATTATAAGTTGTCATAATATAATTTAATATATATTTAACAATATAATTTAATATACAGGGTGTCCAAAAAGTCCCGGGACGGCTAAATATTTCCTCAGGTAAGATATTTTCCAGGGCGGTCAAGGTCATTCTTGAAGGAACTTTCAACAAGGAATTCAATTGTGACCTTTATTTTGATCTTGACCATGACCTTCACGGTCATTTCAAGGTCAAATTGATTTTTTTAAATGGGAACTTTTATTTTTGACCCCGGGAACTGAGAGAGCGGAAAATTTTACGTCCAGATATGACCTTGACAAATCGAAAATTTGACCTGGAAAGGTCAGGGCAAGGTCAAACAACGTGCAGCAGGATGACTCGACTGGCATGCATTTTTGAAGAAAATGTCCTGGTGAAGGTTCTGGTCATAGACAAGGTCAAAATCAGCAATCGATCGGGAGTATAAAATGCTACAACTCTTGCGTTGAACATTTTCTTCATAAATGCATGCTGGTCGAGTCATCCTCTGTACGTTGTTTGACCTTGCCCTGACCTTTTCAGGTCAAATTTTCGATTTGTCAAGGTCATATCTGGACGTAAAATTTTCCGCTCTCTCAGTTCCCGGGGTCAAAAATAGAGGTTCCCACTTTAAAAAATCAATTTGACCTTGAAATGACCGTGAAGGTCATGGTCAAGATCAAAATAAAGGTCACAATTAAATTCCTTGTTGAAAGTTCCTTCAAGAATGACCTTGAACGCCCTGAAAAATATCTTACCTGAGGAAATATTTAGCCGTCCCGGGACTTTTTGGACACCCGGTATATTCAACAATATAATTGCAGAGTAAAGGAATGCATAGAAAAAGGAAGGGACATCGATCCGATACACAAATTGATGAAGGATCATGGTTAAGTTTAAAGGAGGCAAAATTGAGAGGTTTTACAATTTCAAGCAATTATTATTGCATTCTTCAAAATGTTTCTTGAAGTCTTCTTTCCTAATACGACCACTTCTGTATTGTAAACAAGGTTTCGGGAAACGTATCAAGTATGAGAGGTTATGTCCCTTGTATGCTTTGGTACGACTATCACTTTTACATGAGCTGCACATACCGTGTATCGATGTATCGTTTACATTGAAATTCATTTTCACTTTGAAATTTTTTTCGATAACTTGTTAAACAATTGTTAAAAAATGAACGAAAATTCTTTTCACTGTGTTCAACGAGAAAAAATGATCGCAACAACTGGGAACAACAGAAAGTGAATTGCACATGCGCAGTAAACTTTCCGATATGTAAAATTGTCTATTATAATTGCAACAATTTAGATATTTATTTTGTTTCTTTTATTCACTATAATTCGAGATTACTTTAAGATTACTTTAGGCCTTTAGGGTTACTTTATGGTTACGCTGTAGCGCAACGCTAGCGTTCAGCCGGTCCGCCAGGGGCGGTAGCTACGCCCCTGAAAATGTTGGAAAGTACCTAAAATGCACTAGTTTCATTAGTCCCTTTTATTTAATTTCCCCAATTTTCAACTCGATATTTTTAGGTTTAATTGGGTAAGTATGACATAACCTTACTTTAATACTCACCATATGGGCCATATCAGTTTCTCCGGGATTTCCTCCACAATAATAAATTTTTTCGCTGCAACCTTGGGAAATGGTAAAGAACATGCAAGTGCACATCTGTGCTCTCTTCTTAAAAAGACAATAGGTCGGTAAAACAGGAATTAACATTTAAAATAAAATGAAATAATAGTAAAAGTTCATGTTCTTTACCATTTATTAAAGTTTCAGCGAAAAATATTAATGGAAGAAAACCGGAGAAAGTGAAATGGCTCATATGGTAAGTAACTAATTATCATATGTCCTTAAGGGCATGTATTATGTGTAAATACCTGCCTTACCGACATTATTTTAGATCATCTCTACAACCCAGGGATGGGTAAGTAAAGTACTCGTGGTAATTTACTTGGTTTTCTACGGTAATTTGCTTGGTATTTTACGTCATCATTTTTCTACATGATGTAAATTACATCTTGTTTTATATATGAGGGCGCCACCTCTGAGGCGGGAAATTGAAAACTTGAATCAGACAGCCAATCAGAGGTTTTCTACATGTATTTTACATATTCGAGGTATTTTACGTAAAATACCTCCTTTAGGTATTATACGTAAAAAAACTTCCAGTTACGCGTAACTGCACATCTCTGCTACAGGGATGTAGCAGGCCGGCTACAATAAGCCAGCTTAAATACGAGAGTGGCTCAGTTTCGCGTCGGCGCAAAAGCTTTGCAGACTGAAAAATGTAAAAAAAAAAAATAAGAAAATTCGGGCACATTTAAGAAGAGTCAAGTTTAGAGTATTTTTTTTTATACAAGAGGCAATGGGGAAAATTTGAAAAAATTCATTAATATCGAGAAGAAATTTATGAACAAATTTCAGTCAAAAAATTTGAAAAATAATGAAAATTGTTGCTTAAAATTACACAAATATCCAACTGTACTATCTTCAGTTCTAATGAAGATATTAAAGCAATTCAAACTGCAAACTGTAACGCAAGGCTCTGTAATTATTTACAATCTTCAGAACAGATGTAGTTGTTTTTTTTTTCATGAAAATCGCGATATTTTCGGACAGTTTTTTTGTTGGAAAGTAAGTTTTAGAAACCAGCGGGGGTGCCTTTTTTTTGCTGCCGGTCTGAAGAGGCGTCAATGTCTGGGCAAGAATTCAGAAGCACGGTTCAAAGAAAGGCTCCAGCAATCGGCAGCAAAAAAAAGGCACCCCCGCTGCTTTCTGACACTTGCTTCCCAACAAAAAAAATGTCTAAAAATATCGCGATTTTCACGAAAAAAAAAAATCACATCCTGGAGATTGTAAATAATTACAAAGCCTATCCATTACAGGAGTTTGAACCGCTTTCATATCTTCATTTATAGAACTGAAGATAGTATAGTTGCACGTTTTTGTAATTTTGAGCAACAATTTTTATTATTTCTCAAATTTGTTAGCTGCAATTTGTTCATAACTGTTTTGTTCATATTCATGAATTTTTTCAAATTTTTCAAATTGTCCCTTGCATAAAAATAATGCTGTAAACTTGACTCTTCTTAAATATGCCCGAAATTCCTTATTTTTTTCACATTTTTCAGTCTGAAAAGCACAAAAAGTTTTTTACATTAACGTCTTTAAGCTCATTTACGTAGAACACATTGAGCTTTCAAATGACTATTTACTGATTAGGCTAGCATTTGTTTTGACTGAGTTGTTAAGCTTCAAAGTCAGATTTCTACAATTTTCTCGCCGATAGTAAGTGTACTTATATGTCATTTTTTACATCGAGATGTGTTTCACGTGTCTAATGCAAGAAAAACGATTAAGAACCCTGAGAAAAATACTCACCAGGACGTTGCCATGCAAACACATAAAAATTTAGGCCTTTTGTCCCAAAAATGCTCAAAATTGACTAAAAACCAGCATGCGGGATCGAAAATTTTCCAATAAAGTGATCAAATGAGTTTGAAAACTCCTAGGGCCGAAATTTAAAAAATCATTCACAAATTTAACTCACGACCAACATACGAAATTGGAAGTTTTCCAGAAAAGCAAAAAAAATCTTAACCGTAACCGATCCTACGAAACCCTTTAGTGAGGGCGCTTGCCTCCTGCTTCACGAACTCATTTTTTGTAATTACGTACATTTAGGAGCAGATAAACATTTTTAATTGTCTTTTATTTTATATTTCCCAAACTTTCATCAGCTCGATATCTCATTTCGCGTGGCTATTTATTTGAATTTCCCAAACTTTTAACTCCATATCTCACTTCGTGTTGTATACAATAGTGAATATTTCATATATACATACAAGTTCAAAAAATGTTCAAAAGGCAATAAATATTGATGTTGAAAAAGAGATGTTAAATGGCCCGTCTTGGGATTCTGGTTTTCTAAGATAGGCAACAGGCCCCTTTTAAAATCTATAAGAATCATTTTACTTAATATTTGATATTGATGATTTTATTGGCAGTATATTGTTTAAATGTTTATGTACAGAGATGGCCCATTATAGTATGGGCGTTTTCACGGAAAGTATTATTTTTCTGGCACCTTTCTTGTATAGGTAATCTCTATACCCCCTACACTTAAAAGTTGTAATAGCGTGAATGAAACTTCACAAACCGACTGTCCCGAAGAAAACTGTCTCAACAAAGATTTCCAAAAATAAGTAATGAAAAGAATACGCGAATTTATTCCATGCCTCTTGGAATATCTTTTTACTCTTTTGAGATCCATATTATATATAACATATTATTACTGTATAATGCATTATACAAAATTGCTAGAAATTGTATTCCTATCTTAAAGTCTTAGACAGTCAAGTCAAGTTTCGGCAACTTATTTTTTCCGTGCGTTTTCTTCAGAATAGTCAAGACAGACTTCCTGAAATAGAATTCAGTATAATATTAATTGTCACCTGTTACAAAATGAATGCTTTGTTTGCTCACTGGTCTTCAATGTGCGCAATGTTTGAAAATTCTGAAAAAATCATGCCTGTTGAGTAGAGCATAAACAACTTAAATTTTATGGATTTGAGACTCTATTTTAATGCTGAAGTCAAGAAAAAATCTCAAAGTCGTGTCACGGCTTTTAAGATTCCAATGTCCCCTCTCAGCATTTGTAGGTGGGAAGAATTTGTCGAAAAAATGTCTCCCCCTTGAAAACGCGCCATTGCATGCACGTGAAGCAGGCGTAATATGGCCGCTTCTAGCCCAGTGACATTCGCACATGCGCACTCCGCCGCCGGGCCGACATGAAACTTTACGCCCGCTACATGAAACTTTACGCCCGCTACATAAAAATTTACACCGGCTACAAGTACACTGCACTGCACCACGCAAGTGAGAATATGGAAGAAATTATCTTTATCTTAAAAAGAAATTGTATCGCTGGACCCCACAGTCTTCCTTCTGCAAAGTACGCTATTTCTTCCTTTCACTTATAATCTAAAATTTTCAAGTACGCCAAACATCCTCTATCTGCTACACGTGCTTGTTTTCAAGGAGGGTAGGACAAAAAGTGCCTACACCGCCATTTTTTTCTGTAAAATATACTCATGTCCAAGGTAATAACAATAATTTTTTTTTATAAGATCCAAGGATTACTTCATGTTAAAAAAATGGCCCCTAATATGTATGTAATTCCAAGAGAATGGAGGGCCAACTTTATTTTTAGCTTATAAATCAATAAAGTAAATATGATTTGAATATTGAACAATACACCTTACTCTAATATGCTATACACTTAATCTTCGTCACTGTCTTCCTCTATCACGGGATTCATACTGTTTTGTGTGAACAATTTACTGATAATTTCAGCAAGCCTTACGATTTTCGACAAGTACCTCGCGTATGATAAGTAATAAATATTGGCTGCTATATGGGAACAGCAGCAAACTGTTCTTCGACGATTGGCATATTCAAAATCATATTTCCGACAACACTCACTCTGTTTGGTTTGTAATCAATGAAATATCTATATCATTTCCCACTAATGTGTCTTGACTATAACTGGATCTTTAGAATATTTGCCTGCTCTTTCACAAATTTCAAATTGATAAACCCTTTCTCAATCGTTGGATGAGACACTTTGAAACATAAGCTTCTACGAAACCAGCCGTTCTCCTCAGCTTCGTTAGTTAAAGTGTTTTCGACATCAAATTGATGCTTCAGTCTCGTTATTATTTCTCCTAAAAGCTCTGCATCTGATTGTAACGCTTTTCCAAATTGATTCCGCAGAAATGCTGCAATTTTAAAATACAGCTCAACCTTCGGAATTATACTTCCGATAACAAACTATAGTTTGTTATCAATTACATGGTCTAGTAATTGATATCTTTGTTTAATTATTTCATGGATAGACTCCAGTACCGAAAAATAAATCTTTTTTTTTTAGCATAGGATTGTACGCGCGCCTGTTTCGGAACTAGTGTTAAATCATGTGCCTTGTAACAAACGCAACAATATTTGTGCGTTGCCACAGTCCTTTAAACTTGAATGCGAATATGCTCGCAATCTTCGCCTACTTTAGAATTTGCAATGCTTGCCTTGCATTCTGTATCTGTGTCGCTTGTTTTACGAAGAATCATCGCTCTCAAAAACTGTTTTTTCATTATCAGGATATCGATTACCATCATTCAGTTTTCTGCTTTTGTAAGGACTACAGTGACTACACTCTACAGCGAGAGGACCAACATAGAACATCACTGAGGGCGATACTTTTTCCAAAGCAAAGAGAAAAAGCATTTGCTTCATCTGCAGATTCTACTATTTTTTACGCTTATGTACACTCTTAGTAAATTTGCAGCAAGCAGCGCAACTTTTATTCATAGAACTTTTCCATGAAGTTATGTTGTTACCTACTGCTAATGAGGTACACTGAGAAAAATGGATTATACGAACTGGATAATAGAATTAAAGAATAATACACCGTATAGGAAAGTATATTAACGCGTATAATCTATCATATTTTTCTAGTATATGAAGATGTTACCAAATATAATCTCTAGATGTTAAATTCTGATAATCTTCAGGCATAAATATCCAGGCGTCTGTGTAGTCTCAGATGGCACGTCACATCGTGGCGCGTGTCACATGCATCCGTTTGCATTAAAACAAGTAATAATTAAGATATAAAATGATTATTAGTGCTAAATCACACGTGATTTAGATTTTGAAAATGGGTAAGTTTACATTTCTTTTCATTACACATCACTGCCACTTGTACAAGTGCAGAAACTTAGCCTCCTTTACTTTCGTTTTTGTAGTCTCATGATAGCCACTTTCCTGCTTATTGTGTGTTTAAAAAATTGAAATTTGTTTCCAGTTCTATTTCCGAGCCCGTCTATCAAAATTTTGTATAGGTTTATCAATACGTTTGCAATCATTATTATATATATTTGAGGTTATCTAATGGAACAGGATTTTTATATGGATATCAGATTTTAAAATCTTGGATTATCGATTTTATTATCTCAGATTATTAAGTTTAATAATCCAAGATATTATCCTGTAACATCTATTTCTTAACATCTATAGATTGTAGTTCTAATAATCTGGATCGCTGTCTCATAGTTAATAGTCCAAGATTATATCCGGTAACATATTTTTTATTACCGGGTATAATCCATTTTTCTCAGTGTACGGTTGCTGGATGACGAAGGCTGTGGACCCGCTTTCCCACCCTGAACAGCCGCTGATACTGGGGTTCCGACTCCTTGCATCGTAAACACTTTTTTTCTGCCTGCCATGACTGCATACAATTTTGTATCTAGGAACTTTGCCGGAAAAATCCCGTTACCCGCCGTCACCACGTGGAGGTGCCCTAGATGCAGACATCGTAACTGCGAGCCACAATGAGTCATTTGGTCGATGGCAATTTTGCACTACATGGATCCAAATTCGCCGGACAGACGGACGGTCGGCGACTAACGGTTTCTAACGCACACTCAGAAGGGTCAGAAACTCTAAATTCCAGTATACTTATGTTGCATCTCGATACACACGGAGAAACTATTGGTTTTAAAATTTGGCATTTTAATATTTATTTTTACAAGAGCTCGATGGCAATCTAGGATATAGTCGAGAAAATAGTATTAATTGCCACAGCGATATGAAGAAATACTTTTGCATATCAATTATAAATATAATTCAAACTTAATAATTGCCATTTAGAGTTGGAAACGCTAATATTGTCGATAGCAAATTGAAGTTGGAAAAAAGTGATATTCACAAATTAAATAATAAAACTGTGGTTGCAATAACTCAGACATGCCCAACTTGGGGAAATTCCCTGCGAGAACACATGTTCCGCGTCCCCTACTCTTTCTCCTAGAGAGCGATAGAGATGGTAGACGCGTGGGAGAATCTCTACTCTTTGACGTACGCGTCTACCACGCGCATGCGTCTACGACCTCTCTCGCTCTCTAGGAGAAAGAGTAGGGGACGCGAAACATGTGTTCTCGCAGGGAATTTCCCCGAGTTGGGCATGTCTGCAATAACTAGTTTAAGGGGGTAGTCTGGTAAGTAAATTTCAAAAAATTGAATTTTCTTTTTTCTTAATTTCGAAAGTAAAATACATTGAGAGTATATTTTAAAAATTTTAGACTGAAATATAAAAAATTCACGAAGCTACAGCACACAGTCGAGAGCGCTTCATAGTTGCGCGCTGTAAGCCGCACAAGAGTACTAAACGGTCGGAAGGCAACGTCTGACGCTTCTAAAATAGCCAGATCGAGTCGTAGGGCAGAAAAAGTTGCTAAAAATGATGCCTATGAGGAAACGGAAGGCTTGCTGTATGCACCAGGCATAGCCGATTAGTGTAGGAGTTTTCTCAAAAAAATCTGTTATTAAAACTAAACGCGTTTTTCTCAAAACAACGTTTTTTCGATCGGCCCGGATAATTAAAAATATTCTATTGAACCGATCAGGCTGAAATTTTAACACCTTGTTCTACACATCAGTGGCTATGGCGGAAGCTAGGATATTTTTTCCGTTCATTATTTTCTGATTTATTGCCCGATTTCCGAGAAAAAAAATGTGAATTTTTTTAAGAAGTCCGCCATGTTGTTATTTTTCACTCAAAATGAAAAATCCTAGCTCAGGCCAGAATGACAAGCCTCAATTTGATTCTTTTGTTTCAGATGTCCTGAAGTGGCGCAATCACCCGGGCCTTTTTTTTTTAGATGCTCAGTACCCCCTTAAATAACATAAGTTGCAAAATATGCTACAAAAATTACCATTCTCAATGCAAGGTGAAACGAGAGGAAAAACACTTGAAAAACGTCATAGGCGCCGAGGTTAATGAGGATGAACCAATTCCTAAAACTCATCATTTGTTTTATCACAGGAAACAGTCTCCGTTCTGCTGCCTGGATACCCGTGTTCGATTCCCGCCAGTGCTGTTTTCTATGGAAAAAATTAAAGGTACGTAAAATAAAAATAGGAAGAATTTCTTCACTATTGTGTTTTGTAAACTTCACAGTCTTTTCTAGAGATTATAAAAACTTTCTTTTCGTATAAGTACAATTATTTATTAATTTATTATTATATTCCAATAATCTTAGTAACTTCACAGTTTAAAATTCACAATAGTAATTCTTGAAATAGTGACGCTATATCCTGGCTTGCTATTGTCTTATTGTATAAAAATAAATATTATAATATCAAATTTTACAACCAAAAGTTTCTCCGTGCACTGAGCAAATTCAAAGTTTCTCTTATCAAATATCGTAAGTGCGCGCCACATGGAGAGTCATGGCAACGCTATGCTTACATGAATTTAAATTCACCGGACAGACGGTCAGCGACTGGCGGTTTTTAACTCCTACTCAAATGGGTCAAACCATGTGAATTCGAATACCAACTTATATCACACAAGCACACAATTGCGAAATCTTCGTATGCGAGCTACTTGTCGCAAAACCCGTGATAGAGGAAGACAATGACGAAGATCAGGTATGTATAGCGTATTAATCTTGCAATCAGAAAATAAGTATTAAGGGGGCTTCCATAAACCACGTGGCCCAATTTTGGCTACTTTTTCACCCCCCCCCCCTGTCCCCCTATGTAGTCCACCGTGGCATTCTCATAGACCCCCCCCCCCCTAGGGTGCTACGTGGTTTATGGAAGGCTCCTCATTGACAATTCATGTATTTTGTTGAAAATTCGTTGTTTTTTTGGGGTAAAGAATTAATCTTTCTGGTTTAAGAATCAACTACAGTCAAAGCTATCAATGAAGCCGCTACGAATAAGACCGCTTCCCCTGATCCTTCCTTGAGCTCATCGAGACGCTTCCCACACTCTCACGCTGACTTCGAAATTCTAGTCAGTTTTTAGGAGTTTTTTTTATATTTTGCAAATATAAATCGAATATTAATTGTGATATATAAAAATATCACAATTAATATTCGATATATTTGGATAATATAAAAAAAACTCTCCTAAAAACCATAAAAATAGCGATTTCTACGGCGGTAATATTGGTAGCGGCTGACTGGAATTTCGTAGTCAGCGTGAGAGTGGGTGAAGCGTCTCGGCGAGCTCGAGCTAGGATGAGGGCAAGCGGCCTTATTCGTAGTGGCCTCATTGATAGCTTCGACTGCATTTGGGTTAAAATTGATTTATTTTGTGTTGTAATATTTTTGGACTTATTATTGCTTTCAGTAAACATTTTTCTGTTTTCTGGCCATGCGTTTTTTTAAACACCTAAGTGTAAAACCACCTGGCTCGGACTCAGACCCCCCCCCCATGTAGACCAACGTGGCCTTTGGTCGACCCCCCCCCCCACCCCCTAAAGAAAACACGTGGTTTATGGAAGGCCCCTGATGGGTACCAGCGAAAATCTTACTCGAATAAAAAAAAAAGGTTCCCGCATGCAAACCTTTTACTATCTGTACAACGACCAGACGAGCACTATACTTGGTAGGAACATTTCATGCGAAACTGAATAACGCTGAAATTATAAAAAATCTTATTGAAGATCCGCAAGACTTGCGTCAATTAATAAATGAAGGGGACAAATTCTTCCTTGATCGCGGTTTTCGAGAACTGAAATACGTATTGAAGTCCAAGGGCTTTACCGTACTGATGCCAGCGTTAAAGGCTAAGCTCGTACTTGGCCGAAATGATAAATGAGAATGGGTCTATCAATTTGCAATTTGTGAAAGAGCAGACTTGGAAAGAGCATGTAATGGGTATTTTTCGGAACACCTACAGAATTCTGCAGCAATTAAATGAAAACAAAGACTCTTTACCTACCTCAACTAGGATTCTACTAGTTAAGAGTTTAATTCTCCCGTTCTTCGATTACGGATGTATTGCTTATGATGATATAACGGATGAACGGCCATACCACGGTGAAAAAACCAGTTCTCGTCAGATCACTGAAGTTAAGCAGCGTTGGGCGCGGTTAGTACTTGGATGGGTGACCATTCGAGAAAAATGCGTGCTGTTGGCACATCGTGGGTGTGGTGAGCCCACACTTGTAGTTATTTACTACAAGAAACTATCCACCTAGAAACACTACCCGAATTTGGTAGTGTCACGCCTACCCTGAAAGGGAAATGGCTTAATGGTATACATACATACTTACCAAAATGTGAACACATTACTCTCTATCGGGAGAGAGCAGGGTTCTTGCCCGTGGCTAAAAGAAGGCAATTTTTTATTGGCAATTTGCTCTTTACAATATCTAGAAATGAAGCTCCTCAGTATTTTCGTGCATATTTTACTTTTGTTGATAAAAAACATCCCAATCATGCCAGACTCCGTGAGAGGAATTCAGCTTTAAAAATACCGAAGCACAGAACATGTAAACTTCAAAGATCGTTTATGGTTAGAGGGGCACGTTTATGGAATAGAATACCACTAATTATTATCAGGGAAGCGCCCTCTTATTATCATTTTAAAATCGAATTTTTCAAGTATTTATTCAATGATTCAAATAATTTACTCGAAATTACCCATTTCCCATTTAATTGATAGTATTAATTTACTGTTAAATACACATATCCAATTACTGTGCCACGATCCTAGTTTTAAGAATATTACCATGTATATTTTGTTCCTTAGAGGGCTACTTAGCCCAAGGGACTTTTTCAGTAAATTACAAATTACAAATTACAAATATTCTCAAGGTCCAGGTATAGTCAAGACACATTAGTCGGAAATTATATAGATATTTCATTGATTACAGACTAAACAGTATGAGTATTGCAGGGATTAAAAGATATGCTAATGGTCGAAGAACAGTTAGCTGCTGTTTCCATATAGCAGCCATTATTTATTACTTATCACACGCGAGGTACTTTGTCGAAAATCGAAAGGCCTGTTGAAATTCTCAAATGTGTTTATAACTTTTGTGAACAGTTTTTTTTTTTTTTTTGGCACTTGAGGTAAGTTAGTATAGTCTTATAATGATAGGAACTTACCCCTAAAACATGAACCAAAAAAATGCTGGGGCACTTCACCCATGCTAACCCGGCTACGGCCTTTTGTGCTTACTTTTCTGTATTTCGTAGTCGCAAAAACGTTTCCACAAGGTAAATTATGGCATATAAAAAAAATAATTTATAAACGCATGTATACCGTAAAACTGAGCTAAGCGGGACAAAAAACGGGGAAAGAGGTACACAACAAATTTTGAATTTTGCGATATATATATAGCTTTTTCTGCTTGAAAAATGGTTGGAGACACTGTAGGGCAGGGCTCCGCACTTTCAGCAGATGCTGACTGCCACGACAAGTGTATGACTGCCACCAAGTTTCTCTCTAATTTTTTTCTTCGCTTTCCAGGAATCCTGGAAAGGGTTACGGTCGTTACGGTCACGGCTCGTTGCGGCATCTTTGCAGTCGATGACTGCCTTCTGGAGAGCCCTGCTGTAGGGCAAAGCGAGGCACACGAAACCTTTGCATTTCATGACTTGAAATTTGCTTTATTAATATTAAAGTCGGATGTCCCGCTTTCCTCCACGTGTCCCGCAAATGTGACTTGTCGCAATGTGTCTTAACATTTTTTTGACACGCAGGGATGCTTTTCAGGCTATTAACGTATTTAAGCACTGCCGGTTTGGGAGCACCACTATGCAGTTCCAGCTGCCACCGACAGATGACGCCACCGTTCAGCAACCATCAGCCAGTTACCATCGGTCGGTAAACCAGTTATAGGTGAGTCATCACCGGTCGGCAAGGTAGAAACCTACATCACCGTCAGTCGTCAAGATAGAAATCTACACTGTTGTCAGTAACAAGGTTGAGATCTACATTACCATCAGTCATCAAGGGAGAAATCTACATGACCATCAATCGGTAAGTTAGGGGTCTGCCATAAATCCCTGTCTCGGTCGATCATGTATGCCCCTACCTTACCGGCCTAGACCCCCAATGTATCAACGAAGTTGTGTAACCCTTTCAGTATATATCTGGTATGAACTTCCGTTACAACTTTCGAGAAATTTCTAGACAGGTACAACTTCCGGTTCAAACTTTCTAGAAGCGTAGGTAGAGACATGGTAACGGCCTATAAAGGCGAACTCCGGCGAAGCGCAGTCAGTTCATTCTCGGCAGGGAAGTGATTAGTATTGAAAGTAAATAATGAGATTAATGAGCAATAGAGAAAGTGAATAGTGAGCAAGAGAAAAAGAAATGAAAGTGGTAGGGCAAAACCTTTAGTGCTTCCAGAACGAAGTTTTAGTAGTAGTAGCCTATAAAAGAAGGCCTCAGAGCTTGAGCTCAACCATTCTATTTCAAATTGCAAAGTGGTGAGCATCAAAAACATAGAGGTGATAATTGAAGTGAAGTTTAAGGAACTTTAATAATACCTTCTAGACCAGGTATAAAGATGCTGCTCGACGAGTGTGTTAAACTTTTTCCTATGATCGAGGAGTTTTTAAAACTGATTTCGTTAGCATCGTCTGGAAACGTACAGCTGGATAAAGTCAATAAATGGAAAAACGATTCTTTGATGTGTCTAATGTCTATAGACTGTGAGAAAGGAGCTTTGGAGAAAAAACTCCACCACTGACAATAAATCAAAAACGGAAGTACCTAAATATAATTGAAAAATTAGCATGTCTTAAGGTTTTTTCTGATTTGCTCAGTAAAAAAGGAAGTGGTATGCAGAACAAAAGAACAAACCATGATGATATTAGCAATCAAGTCACATGGACCCGCGTTGACAAAGCGTTTGATAGTATAATAAAGACATGTGTTGTAGCAAACTTAGTTCACAAAGATGTTCTTGCTTTCCTGGATGATGCTGAAAGACTGCTTATTGCTTAGGTGGGCAAGGCCTTGCACCAACACAGGGCTTTGAAAGTAAACCCTGTGCTCCTTACATACTATTTGAAAACCCGTGAGGAGACACCTGACGACAAGACTTTCAAATCTAAAAATGACAAAAATATACCATACCACAGATTTGAAACTCTGGATTAAAAACGATGTGAGATACCCAATCCTGAAATAAATGGAAGATTTTGAGAAAAAAGACCCATGATGGACCTTACACTCAATTATAAAACTTTCAGTGAACATCAATAAGCTTAACACAATGAAGGGTAGTTCCAACATCGAACTTCCTTCATGGATTAAGAAAAAAGAAGTATGTATCAATGTGCAAAACCAGAATGACAAGGAGTGCTTCAAGTGGGCTATACTATCAGCCATATATCCACCTTTCCTCGTGAGAAGCTCAACTTTTTCTCTTTCGATACTGGAAAATACAGAGTTTACAATTTTATTAGTAGTAAGGTACGATGCTAACTTTTACAAGGAAGAGGCAATGAATCGAGATGAATCTGTCAATCTAAATTTGATTTGAGTTTCCTCAACTTACTTGTGAACGAAATATACTTTTTAATAAGAAGAGTGGAGTTTTTTTGACCAGTAGTCAGAAAAACTTCCACTCTTCTTATTAACTACTACCCTGGTCAACACAAAGAACACAACAGGTATGGTCCGCGAATCTTGATATTCTAGGTTACAATGTTCATGTGCTGGACCACGGTACATACCTGTCAGATGACAGTGATAACGCACTTTTTTCATCCGTGAATTTAGGGCTTTCTAACAGATATGACAAGTAGTGGCTTCAAAGAAAGATTTCTGTTGCCTTGGGATTAGTTTCTGCATCGGAATTGGAGATATAAGGGTTTCATTAAACATGTTTAGCAATTTCTTTCTTCTCATGTGGATATATGGCTGATAGTATAGCCCACTTGAAGCACTCGTTGTCATTCTTGTTTTGCACATCGATACATGTTTCTTTTTTCTTAATTCCTGAAGGGAATTCTATGCAGGAACTACTCTTCATTGGATTAGGCATATTGATGTATTTTTCCTAAAAAATCTTCCATTTACTTTAGGATTGTGTATCTCACATCTTTTTTAAACCAGAGGTTTAAATCTGTGGTATATTTATATATTTTGAAGCTTTAAAGGGAGAGCTTTATATTTATATATTTATTTATATTTATATTTATATTTATATTTATATTTATATTTATATTTATATTT
>CAKNYM010043191.1:38351-50214 GCA_932195095.1 Andricus curvator
TGCAGATACTTTGTTCCTCGCCGACAGTTTGGAAGACCAAATCTGCCAGATAAGACATTTGTATCTGCATCGGAGAGCATGCTTTATAGATGTTAAGTCCTGAATGCAGCTTTGTGGCAGGGCCAAGTATGTATACATGGAGAGAAGTTAGGTAGCGCCGCTCATCCAACACGTACAATTGTCGCGCCAATTACACAGTGAACAGCACCACTTCTGTTTGGTAAAATGGTTCCACTGATTCGGGTGAACTATTACCCCGAACAGGTCGAACCGTTTAATCAACAGTATAGTCGAGCCGTTCTGCACCCGCGGCGCTTGCGGTACAGTTCTGCGCTTGCGCAGTTCAGGAAAATATGGCACCCACATTTAGGAGCAACTGATCTCCGCAAGTTTGGGGTAACCGGTGCCCCGAATCTGGAGCACACGCCACACCATAACGAAGTGCAGCGACTCTCTTACCGCGAGCGTAACGGCTTTACCTAACTTCTCTCCGCGTTGGACTCTCTAGGGCCAAGGTGTCGTATGGCGCTTCTTGCTGACGAGCTCAGGGTACGCTCGACAATCGCAAAGTGCGAGAGATAGGGTCAATATTGTGAGGCAAAATAGGTCTATGTACCTCACTTTGTGTTGATGAACCTTTAAGCTTTCCAGCAGACAGCTGACAAGTCTGTGGAAGGTTGAACCGAAAGCTTTCCGGTAGTCAATCCAGGCCATCGATAGACAGCGCTGGTAGGATGCTGCATCTTTGCAGGCGCCTCTGTTGATGAGCATGTTGTCCCGCCATTCTGCCTAGCCTTTCTTTACGTCCCGTTGTTCATACATCTCTCGCTGCACAAGTCCGTTTGTCCGAACAATCCTATCATTTAGGACAGCTGTGAAGATTTTATATAGCATGTTCAGACCAGTTATTGGCCTGTAATTTTTAGGGTGACACAAGTTGCCCATCTTCGGGAGGAACACTGTGCGCCTTCCACCAACCACTCCGGAATAGGGTCTTCCTACTTCAGATAGGAGGTAAGAATGCAAGCCAGATGCTGGCGGGTTGAAGGTAACTTCTTCCACCAGAAGCTCTTGGTACCATCTGTTCCCGGAGCGGAATAGTTCTTTATGCTTCTTTATGCTGGTTTGGACGGGTGCTCGACAGTAACTGGAGGGTCTCGGAAGAGTCGAGATGAGTCAGAGAAAAACTGTTTATTTTCTCTAACCCAACTCTCCCTTTGCTTTAGACTTCTCTGTATTCGTATTCTGTCAGTAATATGCTGCCTGAAGGTCAGCAGCTTTGATTTGCTGAGTGTGTGATGACGGATCCGTAGTTTGCGCTTTATCCGTAGTTTACACACTATACTTTAATATACTACTGCTACTACATTTAACTTTCCTGATGGAGCACATATGACACCAGATTCTGATTTAGCGACCCCAAAAACGTATAGATATGGTGGTCTGATTCAGTGGATATGCAATTTTTTTTGTGTCCGTGTAATGAGCCCCTGTTTCCGGATGTCGCCAGATTGTTGTGCGATCTTATTCGGGCTTCTGGATCGGTTATTTTAGTAAAATAAAGACACTTTCAGTTTGATTAAACTTTTACGTCTTGAAGTATCTCTCTATATTATAAAAAGATTTCGCCGCCGCCTCCACTGCGTCAAGAATCAAGGGCCTGGGGCCAATATTACCCCAGAGCTCACATTACTCCAGGTGCTACGTTACCCTATATAAAACATTTCCTCATGTGCCACATTACCCCAAGTGCATCGGCGGTTGTAACCAGGCATATGGCAGTGGTACAGACAGGCATTGTCCTAATCCAAGAACCCTGCTTATATAGGGAAAGGATTAGTGTGTTAGAAGGGTGTAGCTCGATATTTAAGGGATCACGCGGAAAACTCCAAGGGCATGCATACCCATCAAGGTAATGGTTGCGATTTTGGTTCCTAATCTCTGCCCCAGGGACCTCATCGTTATTAAGGTAAGACTCAAGGGCACAAGCGGAAAAAGACTATACGTGTATATCGCCTCGGCTTATTTCCTGAGCGACGCTGAGGACTCCCACCTCCTAGCGAGGTCAAGGCTCTAATACAGCACCGCGATGAGAATGGGATTCCTCTAATGTTGGGCTGTGACGATAATTCCCAACATACAGTGTAGGGGAGCACAAACATCAACAGTAGATGAAGAGATTCAATTAAGTACCTATCGGGTACTGAGCTGCAGATCCTTAATCGATTTTATACTCCCACATTCCAGATTAAAAACAGCAGTGAGGTTCTCGATTTGACTCTATCGGACCACAAATATATCTTATTCCAGTTAGCCCTGGGAAAACGCCTGGCGAATTTTCTGCGAAGGGCTCTAATTATATCATATGAGAAAAGTTGCTCTACAAGCACAATTAAGTCTAGGAAAAGAGCAGAATGGTGAAACGCCGAGCTTAAGACTGGGACATCTACAAGATGGCTCAGTATGAAAACAATAAAAACATGAGAATCTACAAACAGAAAGATTGGAGGGGCTTCTGTGAGGAATCTAAGAACATGCGGGAAATTCCAACATTCCAAAAAATTCGGAGGTTCGCCTCGGGCTCATAATGCTCGATGAGGGCGAGTTTGCCGAAGACGAAGAAGAAACACTCAATCACCTGATGGAAGTCCTCTTCGCTGGTTTTCAGCGAACTCAAACCGACCGAGAGCAGAAAGGCTGGGGTCAGGAGAGGGAGAAGGCCGACTGGAATTTCGCCGCCAAGGTCGTTGATATCAAGAAGGTGGAATGAGCCATTAGGTCCTTCTGCTCCTTTAAGTCACTGAGGACGGATGGCGTCTACTCAATTTTCTTACAAAAGGGCAGGAATTTCGTCGTCCCCCCATTAACGAAAGTATTTAGGGCAAGAATTGCCCTTAATCATGTGCCATCGACATAGAAGAAGGCCCGCCAAGCTGCAATGTATTTCACCATGACAAAGTTTCGGGCATATAGTTTAAAGCCCTGTCGCTGAGGTGTTATATTCGCCGCACACACAAACAAAATTTGTGTCACCGATGTGCCCAGCTGGGCCGCACACAACCTCATTATTTTTAGAAATTGCCACAGGTTATAAAATATTCAAAATAATTAATTAATATATTTTTTGATGTTGTGAAGAGCAAAAGGTGCATTTTTTTAACTCTCAATATTAATTTTGTATAAATTAAATGTTAATTGAACCAAATATTGTGGAAAAATTGAGAAAAATATTTTTTTCACAAAGCTCTGATGTTGTTATCCTAACTCTTCATCCCGCTCATAACTTTAAAAAAGGGCTGTACATTTCAACAGTAAATTCATTAATTTTAATTTCATTACGATTATTATTAACAAAAGAGTCAATATTATTCATAAATAAATATATTTGTCGGCGGTGTGGAGATAAGGAAGTACATTTTATAAAATCTGCAACATCAGGTCTCTAAAAATTGAATAGTATAATTTATCGAAATTCTATGGTGTTTTAAAAAATGCACTTGCTGCTCTCCACGACATCAAAAAGTACATTTATTAATTATTTTTAGTGGTTCATCACCTTTCTGACATTTGTTAAAAATAATGCGGTTGTGTGCGGCCTAGCTGAAGACTTCAATGACAAGAAGTTTGTTTGCGTGGGTATTATATAGAACTATCACATGCAAATCAGGCAACAAACCATGGGGGCCCACTTCAAAAAACCTAAGGGAATAATTACGCGGTCAGTAGTAATAGACGATTTATATTGTTGGTGTGATTAAATAACAATAAAATGTTTTATGTTAAAAATATGAGAAAAATTATTGGGCGGTTGGCGCACGAAACTTGCAGGGGAATTAGAACAACACCTTTTTGCTTTCAATCCGTCCCCAGAGATAACACGTTCTTCCGCACATCGACCCCCTTCCGGATACCACCTTTTACCCTACACCACCCAGAAACCACCTGTTTTATTTTATTCTCTTGGGATACCACTTTTTAACATCCACCTCCCAGATACAAACTTTTTGCTCCAAACCTCCAGATGCCACTTTTTTCCCTTCACTCACATCTTTGTTCTTTTTCCACTTCCATATATACCCTTTTTTTCCTTCTCTCCAGTTGAAATTGGGGAATGGGACACGTAATCGGTCAAGAGGAGAGACACGATGTGGTGTCCAAATCTTTACAACGAAGCTGTTCCAGGAATTTAAATTTATTAATTTTTTACCTTTTTGTATTAGACTGCATCGCCGTGTCAGGAATTGCCCCATGCTTCCATCCCTAAAATACAATTATTTGCCTTCAATATATGAAAACAACATTAATCAACGAGAAGAAGAGGTATAAAAATACATTTATCTCCTTACTAGTAGCCCCTTATTTACCTAAACATAGAATAGAAAAGGGCGTCTTTGTTAAATTCGAGATTGTGTAAAAGATGTGGAGGTAAGTAGGAACACAACCTTTTCCTTACCCAGACAGATAAAAAGATCTCGCCACCGCTACACCAAAAATGGCGACCCTTTCTAAAGATATATTAATTAATGTATTTTATTTTTGATTCAATCCATTTATAATTGAATTGAACAAAATATATTACTGAAGAAACTTTACTATATCTCAATAAAAAACGTTCAAAATTAGATACATACCTTCTTTATTCATAATGTGTCCCCTAAGGGTTTATATGACTTCCGTTTCTTAAAATATTACCACTTACATATTTTATATTATCTTCTCCTTACTATTTACAACTATTTTCAACTATTCACATAAATCCTTATATCTAGATACTTCTATTCTTACGACAGCGCAATTTTGGACGTGCTGGAGAACGATTGAGCGAGACAGAAAGCGAGAGCGCATCTGCATCTTAATCTACTTATACTATTACATAAACATTAATTGCTATTTTTCACATTCACTCTTTCATTTTTTCTCACTCGCTCCTCCAGCCTCCTCCAATTGTTTCATCCACTCCTCACCCAATCCATACTAAAATCTTTACCACATTCTCTTGCCAGCTTCCTTTACCTTCCATTCCTCTCCTACATCCTTCCCATTTTCTCTTTTCATTCGAAGATTCTACACTTTCTGTTTGCTTTCTTCTACCGATACATCCCTTCGCTTACCTCTTTTCCCAATCTCAATTTTGGTAATCTGGTCCATCTTCTCTCTTCCCATCGATTCTCTGAATACTTTAGTAGTCCTTCATTTTTATCATCTTATATACAAGAAAAACCTAGAAACACTACCCGAATCGGGTAGTGTCACGCCTACCCTGAAAGGGAAATGGTTTAATGGTATATATATATCATTTATAATATTTTGATTCCTCAATAGTCGCCCATCTTTCTATTAATTATCTTTCCCTGACACTTTTCTTAAACCCTTCATAGTTTACTCCAGGTTCCTCTCCAATATCCATGCTCCTAAAGAAGTCCCTTCTTTCTTCTTCCCATCTCCTTAATTCTGTCGCTATCCCACTCCTTTCTTCTACCTCCTTTAAACGCTTTTTCGCTAACTCCCCTCCCTTTCCCTCGCTTAGCTTTCCCTCAAACTTCCATGTCCTCTTTTGCACCCTAATACTTAATTTATTCACCTTATATATCTTTATTGTAAACTCTTAATCTCTTTTCTTCCCTTTCAACTCCATATCTCTTCTCCATAGCCTAATACGGACCATACCAGCGTATAAAATAACCATATTCTCCTTCTCCAGTCTGTTTTGAACCTTCTTTTGCCTATTCCTCATATCTGTTTCATTATACCTGCCGCTTTTTTATCCTTTCTTTTATATGAGCTCTATGATCATCATGTATTTGCAAGGTATATCCCACATATTTAAACTCCTTTACTTCTAGATTTATTCCCTTCCAACTCCCAGTCCATTCTCTTTTTCTTCCCCGTCCTTTTCTAAACCTCATTATCTTCATGTTTTCTCTGCCATCAGCACTATATCGTTCGCGTATGCCAGTGTATATATCTTTTCTTTTTCCATCTTAACTCCTCCCCATCATTTACTCTTAATTTCTTCTTCTAAGTCTGAGATATTTACAATAAATAAAAGTAGGCTCAGTGAACGTCGCTTATCCCCTTTTTCACCATAATTTTCTCTATCTCGACTTGGTCCAAAGAGTCAAACGCCGCCTTGAAGTCCACGAACATTGTTATTATTCCCTCTTTCTCCCCTTCACCCTTTTAATCCTTTAATTTACCAGATAATTCAGAACATATATGCTGTCCATCACCCTCATTCCTTTTCTAAACGCTGTCTGGTTTGGTAGCATTATCTTTCTTTCCTCAACTTCTTTCTTTAACCTCCCTGATAAAACAGTTACAGATAACTTATACAAAGTTGGCATTAGCATCACTCCCCTATCATCTTTAACATCCATATCTTTCCTTTTATCACTACTAGTACCACGCACTGCTC
Source organism: Andricus curvator (assembly GCA_932195095.1). NCBI lineage: Eukaryota > Metazoa > Arthropoda > Insecta > Hymenoptera > Cynipidae > Andricus > Andricus curvator. Next base: position 44,767 of record CAKNYM010043191.1, read on the forward strand.
CTTCATTTCATAACTCTGGCCACCCCTCTCCTCTTTATACTCTATTGCACATTATCTATGCCTATTTGTTTGCTTCTTCCTCTCTGCCTCACCCAATATTTCCAGACTTCGTTTGAAATCTCATCAATACTAGGTGCCTTTCCATATTTCATTATTCTTAACCAATATCCATCAAATACTTTTTCCATTTTACCATCTCAATATCTTGGTTTACTCATATCCTTCCTCTTTTCTCTCTATTGAGCGCTTTTCATCAAACCTTTTATTTTCCTCCTCTTTTTTGACCACACATCTCAGCATACTCCTTTTTCCTCCTATACATATATTCTACTGCACTACTTTTCTCTTCTCTCCATTTATTTCATTGCTTTCTCACTACCTTCTTTTTCTATTTACATTCCTTATCCTATCCACTTCTACCCCCCCCCCCCCTCCTTCACTAACTTCTTTTTTGCTCGTGCCCTCATATACTTTTTTTATTCCTCCTATAATTATTTCCATTTCTTCGTTTACATTTCTCTCTTTCATTTTGATATTCTTGACTTTTTCCTTAAACTGTTATGTTCCTTCTATTGACCAAATCCCTGCTCCTGCTGTTTTTTCATTTACTTCCTTTATATCCTTATTGTTATTACTTTTTTCGCTCTCTAATGTCACTATTACGGGGAAATAATCCGAATCTGTATAATCCCATACCTCTAAAGTCGGGGCCAAATGTCGAGGCCCCTCTCTTCTTTTGGTTGCAACTTGCACAAAAGAATCTCTGAATTGTCTAATGAAAAGCATCTGGAAGCCTAATATCATGTTGTTATTTTCATTCTAAAACAAATGAATCTGGGTTTCCACCAGTGGTCTCATTTAAGTGCCACTTGAGACTGTTTTTCTGAGTCTTATTTTAATACCTGCAATTAGCCCTGAAATAATAAATTTGTTTTTAAAGTGTTAATTACTATAAGTCTTACATTATATTTTATATGTATGATGCCTTTGACCTGGCTACCGGACATGTCCTCGGGTTGCGGATAGAGGGTCCCTGTACTGAGGGTTACTGCTGAATATGGCTACAAACTAAAAACAAGTATTCGCGAACAATGAATCAGGGATGGTCCCGAAGGAAAAACCCCCAAGCCAAGGCGTAAGGCCGTATGCAACCATGCCGAAGGCTGCATGCTACCAGGGAGTGGTGTCTCATCCGGGCATCCGGCGCCTCTGGGAAACCGAACGATCTCCCAGAGTATATTATAGTCTTACCCTCGCATGCGGGGCTCTGTGAGAGCGGACAAAACCTTTCCCTACCTCCTCGTGGGAACAACAATGATAACACCAAACATCGTTGCGTTCTAAGTGCTGTTCAAAACAATCGAACGCGCAGAGCCAACTATCCGACTACCCTACTATCTGTTTCATAAATCCTGGCCCCTCTACAAATCATTGAATAACTCAATAAAATAAAATCGCGCTAAAAAAGGAAAACATCTTGTCAATCCTCATTTTATTACGAATAAGTACAATATCATTTGTTCGCGATGCATCTATAACTTTCGATGCAAATTTGCAGTGAAGGTGAAAAAACGTGGTTAAAAGCACCTTTTACTTTTATAACTTGATCAACTTTCGACCGTTGGTATTTCGTGGCAAAATGCATGAATTATTTTGAAAAAAATCGAGTAGTTACCTAGAAGTTTTATTTATGAGCACGTTTTTGAAAAATTCTAAAATATTTGTAACGTTGCTCATATCTCATATCTCGAAATGAGAGGTTTTTCCGATGAAAATTTATGAAACTTAAATTTTCGAACGGAAAATTCCATACAATTCCAGTTCTGTACACTTTTACCCAGAAACGACCCCACTTCGAGATATGAGCTACGAAGGGAGCGTACACTCCGCGCGGTACAACTCATTAGAGAGTATGTCCTGCATAGGAAAAATTCATACCATTATTTTTCTTTGTAAATTATAAGAGCTATTTGTCTGTAAAAATGCATTTTTGTCCGATGCACCCTTTCCAAAATAATCGTTAAAAACTTTTTTTGGAGGTGTTTTGCTCGATTTAACGGTGTTTTTACCCTTCATGCCGAGTCAAAATTATTTCATATTAATTTCTTATGCCTTAATGAATATGTATGCCAAATATAAAATATATTTTTTGCAGATTTTTTGTAATGTATTTTCAGGGATTTACAGCCATTTAAAGTTTAGTACTCTAAAATAATTATAACATAATGGCACTATTTAACCTTTCACTTGTCCGGAAATAATTACTAATCGACTGAAATTTTTAAAACTTTGTATCAATATAAAGAAAACCTTCATCTGCAACATGTACTATGTCCCATATTTTTAGAATTTAGCAACCATTTAAATACGAGACTCCTTGTAAGTAGTTTTATTTTCGTAGCTCTTAAAACGTGTAACGTGTATAAATTAAAATTTATTTGAAACAATACAACATTTTTGTTCTGTCAAATTTTCTCGCAATATTTTGGCAATAATTATGAGAAGGTTATTTAACAAAAAAATTAAAGTGTCACGTTGTCAAGGAAATGTATTTTCATAAAATCTCTATGCTTGCTTCCTAAAAATACTGCCTTGATTTTAAACAAAATTAATATTTTCAAAACAATGAAAACCAAGGGCCAAGTGGTGATTACTTAAAATTATATTTATTGAACGTTATTACACATGTGTTCGATATAACGTTAGTCATTTCATGAAAGGGCTAGAATAGTTAGAAGATAGTGTAACTATCTATCATTACACAACCCGCCGGCAGTTCATGAACTTTCTAGACATTTCATGAAATATTACACTAAGTGGCTATGATATAGGTATACACTATACATTTTCAATCCAATTTAAATAAAAATCATTTTTGTGTGATTTGCAATAAAAAGGCCGGTTTGATCAGAACCTTATAAACTCTAGAAAATATCAAGCTTTTACTAAAATCCAACAAAAACCAATTTGAATTACGAACATTTTTGAAATTTTGTAAAGTGTCTTTACCAATAACTTCTGTTTAAAATTAGAACGTTTTCGACTTCAATAAAAATTATAGTGAAATTCCAAGAGTTTTAGTGTTGAAAAGTTTCTAGACGTGTTATTACAAAAATAAAAAACCGTAATAAATTTTTTAAATCCAAAATGGTCCTAGGTTTTCAAAATGAGGACTAAAATATTTAATTATGAGAATTAAAAAAATTTCCCTATGGTTATGAAAATTATGAATATTTCTTTTCTTTGCAGTTTTTGTTATTAAATGCTACTTAAACATTCAAATTATGAAAATCGAAGTGTCTCGTCGTCCCGAAATTCGGGATGAGTAGTCAAACCCCTTTTCCAACTCCCCCAATTTTTCGGGACGACTGGACGCAGCCTATGAAAATATAATTTGTTCAAGTTATAATTTTTGTTAAATGGGCAAAGATGACATTTGTAACATTTCGTTAATTTATATTAAAATGAATAAAATAAGTTATGGTTTGCTTGTCCAGTGCAACTAATTATTCTTATACAGCCGAATCGGGTAGTGAGGCAATGAACTTTCGAGTTCGAACTGCTAATCAATGTATGTATGTATGTATGTATGTACAGTGATATATATTAATACCATGAAACACATATTATTTTGCTTTATTAATTAAAAGAAAACAAGCAGGGGAAGTGAAAAATCTTCCGAATGCATCACATGTCAGGCAATAAAGTTCGATATTACAGGTGGTTTCGGACTTTATTGATAACACATATTTATATAATAATTATGAACAGTCGAATTAATGCCTTATTGCGTATAAGAGGAAAAGGCTAATTTTTCATGTTTTTTGTTATCGACGCCTCCATTCAATATGAGTCTATCTGCTGGCAGCGCCGTGTATAATTCCCTATAGGGAATAGTCTCATACAGGGCGCTGTCAGTACATAGACTCATTCTCAATTTCTCATATTGTATTCCACAAAATGCAAAAGGGGGAAAATATTATTTTTTTTTGTAAATAGTAAGAAAACAACTATTAATGAACTACAAAAAGTATACACAGCTTTTAAATGTATTGTTTGAAATTATTAATTTGATGAAATGCTCGCATTCAAAAGTTTTTAGTTTGCTCTAAACTGTCCTCACATTCGTCTCAATGAAAAACGTAATAGTTGATATTTCAAAAAAAAGTATGTTAATTTTCAAAAAAAAAATAGTTTAATCGTCAACCAACAAAATTAATTTTCAAATTAACAGTTCCATTTGTAGCCAAAAATATGAAATTTCGACGATAACAGTTGAATTTTCCATAAAAAAGAATGGGTTTTTAAAACAAAGTTGTGGAAATTTTAACAAAATAATAAAATGTTCAATTAAATAATCAAATTTTTAACCTCAAGATGAATTCTCAACCAAAAAAATATGAAATTATATGTTTGTAAGATTTACTTGTTATTAACACATTTTCGTTTCTAAATTTAATTTCATCGGGGTTACAAGTTTAATTATAAGCATTTAAATAGGAAAGTTAAACGACTAGTCAAAGAGAGTAAAGAGAAAATCAGAACAGAAGAAGAGAACAAAATACAAAACTGCTTTGGAGGAATAATGAAACTACTATATAAACAGTTGAAGGAAAGTAAAAGTACAGAGTTTGCCAGCATGAGAAACAGCAAAGGTGAAATGCTATATGATATAGACGGGATAGTAGACGCTTTAAAAGACTCTTTTAAAGAACTATTAGAAGGTGAAGATATAGGACAACAAAACTGCGACATAGAACATAATGCATTAGAAAACCCAATTGAAAAAGTCTGTGTCACTGAGGTCAGAGACATAATAAAGAACTTGAAAAACGGTAAGGCTGCTGGTGCAGACAGTATTAGCGCTGAAATGCTTAAATACAGTGGCGAGTACATGCCTCACAGGTTGTGCGAATTGATAAATTTGTGTATCGAGACAGGAAAAGTCCCAGACGATTGGAGAAAAGCGATTATCGTACCAATATACAAAAGAAGGGGAGACAAAAGCAACTGCAGCAATTACAGAGGTATCAGCCTACTAAGTACCGTAAGTAAAATATACTCAAAAATACTTATTCGTAGGGTAATGGAAGTCACAGAAGAAAAAATATGGGAAGTCCAAAGTGGATTTATGCCAGGAAGATCATGTACAGATCAGATATTTAGCCTAAGACAGATCACAGAAAAAAGCTTGAGAGTAGGAAAGAAAGTTTTCTGTGCATTTATTGACCTAGAAAAAGCATTTGACACGGTAAATAGAAGTAAACTTTGGGAAGTTCTTAAAGAGTACGGAGTAAATGGAGAGCTCCTGCAAGCAATAAAAACAATATATACAGGTAGTAAAGCGAGCGTAAGGGTAAACGGGAAACTGAGTGACTGGTTCGATATTACGCAAGGCGTGAAACAAGGATGCGTTATGTCCTCGTGGCTATTTATCATATTCATGGA
>CAKNYM010043193.1:0-49795 GCA_932195095.1 Andricus curvator
TTTTGGTTTGTGCCCATTTTCATAAGAACTCAAGTACAGTGTAGTACAACCTCTTTGACTTTACCCCCCCTTCCTAGACTAGAGACAGTCTAACGCCATAAAAAACACATGTTGGAGAAATTCCTCTGAAACTGGTCCTTGAAATATTTTCCAGTTCTTATGAAAATGGGCACAAACCAAAATCTGTCAATTTCAAAGGGAGTTTTCGTTCTTCTGTTTTTTCCTTTGTAAAATGATTTCAGTATTTAGCGTGACCCGGTACGGTTCAGTCGCTCTAGATGAAAGTTTAAATTTCATAATAACCATTTTTTAAGAAGTATGTGCAAAATAAAATATTGCTAAAAAAATACTGTTAGATTATAAAGTGAAGCTAAACTGGAATTTTGAAATAGTAATAAATAATTAAAAAATAAAATTTTGAATTAACTTTCCTGAATTTTCAATAAAATTTCTTTTCTTTTGATGAATTTGAATTTCGAAATTTTGAAGTACTTTAAAAATAAAAATAGTTTTTAATTTTCAATTTTAATAAAAATATATTTGAAACAATTCTTTTGTCATCACCCATAAACATTCGTATTGTGATTGTGACTATATAAATTGGTGTTGTGCCGGTGGATTCCTTATTAGCATTCTGAAGGATAAAAAATGGAATATAGGACATAACAGCAGAAGGATAAGTCTTTGTTTTCTTTTATTGTTTTTATACTTGTAGCATAAAAGATTTCCGAAATATCACGGATTGACACGTATACCGAAAATTTAAAGTTTAAAATTCGTCCAAGAGGAATAAATTAAAATAATGTAAATAACATTATGAACAGAAATTTCAGTCTCATGTGAACATACATTACTAATATTAAGCAAAAAATAGATCAATGTTTTCGTAGTATCCTATAAAACTATACCCTGATGAGGAGATCTAAAAGGTCTCGAAACATGTTGGTACCCAAAAGTAGTATAAAAAAGACGGAGTAAGAGAAAGGTAATGAGAGTGAGGATGGCTTGGTTGTCTCTTTCCTAATTCTCTCCCTCTTTTTTCCTCTAGTTGTATACTTGTCTCTAATGATCCGATTAAAACGTTGTTTGGAAACATATTTTAAGGCCTTTCTATGCAATTCTTTTTCATATATTGAGCTTTTCGAATATGTTTTTTCAAAATAACTGATTTTTGGTTGCACAATATTTCTGAGTCTTTTTGTTCAAGAATAGAATTTTTGCACAGATTGACTTGACGATATTGTGTTTCTAATTTTCTTCTTAAAAAATTTTCTTAATAAATGCATGCTGGTCGAGTCATCCTGCTGTACGTTGTTTGACCTTGCCCTGACCTTTCCAGGTCAAATTTTCGATTTGTCAAGGTCATATCTGGACGTAAAATTTTCCGCTCTCTCAGTTCCCGGGGTCAAAAATAGAGGTTCCCATTTTAAAAAATCAATTTGACCTTGAAACGACAGTGAAGGTCATGGTCAAGATCAAAATAAAGGTCACCATTGAATTCCTTGTAGAAAGTTCCTTCAAGAATGACCTTGACCGCCCTGAAAAATATCTTACCTGAGGAAATATTTAGCCGTCCCATGACTTTTTGAACACCCGGTATGCACTTACTATAGAAAACGCGTGAAAGGGGGGAGGAATTACCCGAAAAAAGCTGGAAGTAATACTATAACGGTTCTGAACGCAAGTTTTACTTCCATTTCTGAAAGATTTACAAGTTCCTAAGACCAGCAAGGAATATTTTAGAAAGGTTTGAATGTCAAGGTGGATTCAAAATAAGAATATTTCTATTTTGACCTATGAATCACTATGGCTTTGGAAATTAGAAGAAGAATTACTTTAGATTAACGTAGTCGTTATTCCAATTTCTGGAAGATTTACAACTTCCTAGGACCATTAGCGTGAATCTTTTAGAAACTTTTGAATTTCAAGGTGGATTTAAGATTAGAATTTTCCTAGTTTTACCAATAAATCGCTGTAGCTTCGGAAATAAAATTTCGTTCCTTTAAAAATTATTTCTTTAGATAAACGTAGTTCTAACTCCTATTGCTGGAATGTCTACAACTTCTTAGGACCAAGAGCGAATATTTTAGAAATTTTTCTATTTCAAGGTGGATTTAAAATTCGAATTGTCCTACTTCGGGCTATAAATCACTACAGCATTGAAAATTGAATTTTATTTATTTAAAAAGTATTTCTTTAGCTCGATGTATTTATTACTCATATAGCTGGAAGATTTATAACTTCCTAGGACCAACAGAACAAGCATCATGCTTCTATCAAACTTGAGTTTAATCAATAAGTTTTTCAAAGGTTATTTGAATGATTAAATTCGCAATCTAATTATAAACTGACTTTATTTGCGAGTAGTATCAGGAGGCACCAATCAAGTTTCTGAACCGAAAATGAAAGTACTAAAGTAAATCAAAAGGAATTTATAAAGAGAAGATAATCCAAACTGAAAGAGGGCGTCAAATCAAGACAGAGGATAGGGATTTCCTCTGGAATCGTGCGGAACGATTACACGCGAAATTGGAAATCAAGTATTCAATTCGGCAGTGAGCAAATTTACACTCCGAGACAAAGTACTTTCAGTTCCCCCTAATGTAGACAACGGCATAGAAAGTTGACAGGAGAGTATGAGCACTTCCGTTTCTTTCAATTCGTGTTCTTACTTTTCTATACGTTCGTCGCTCGGAATGTAGACACATCTTAAAAGGACCAAAAAAATCGAAGTTAGAGATGTTGATTTTGACCGATTTCAACGCATTGAAATCTCTAGTTCTCAAATGTGAACATTTCAAACTAATTTTCAATTTCAAATACAGGGTGTCGACTAATTTTCGCCCATTAAATTCCCGGTTTTTTTCGATTGTAAATATCAAATCTCGTCTCACTAGAAGCACGAATAAAACACATTTAACATGAGGTTTTCCTATGTGTAATTTTATGTATTGTGATATCTTATTATATTTAAACAAAATAATATTTTTGTAATTTACGGTGTCGAGTAAAAGTAAATGAAATTAGATTACAATTATTCAAAAAAATGTTCACCTGTAGTATGGGAAATATAATACAGTTTCGATGTCTTAATAATCTGCGCAAATTTGGGTAACATGACAGTTATTACTTTCTATAAACTAAATTTGTTGTTTGAGATCTTCAAAAGTCCGCATTTTGTTTTAAATTTTCTTACATCTTAAAATACAAGTTTAAATTATTTTGTAACTTTTTCAAAACTTCTAAATATCTCTTAAACTGACTCAAATTTTTTCACAAATCTTTTATATATTCTTTTTCGAAATTTTAGAAAATCATTTGAAATCTCTTAAACTTTTTTTTCAATTTTCTTTTAGAATTCATTTATCAAAATAAATAATCACTTGAAATTTTCTCATGAATCTTAGGAAATTATTTTATTTTCTTACAACTTTTTCAAATTCGTAAAACGCTTCTAAATTGTTTCGAAATCTTCAAAAATTCATATATTATGTTTAAAATTTTTTTTAACCTTTTAGAATTTTCAATTATTTTTGAAAAAACACGAATTTTCAACAAGACAGTTAAATCCTCTACCAGAAAAGGTTATTTCTCAACCAATTGCGTTTCTAACGAAAAAATATTAAATTTTTACCAAAATAGACGAATTTTCTGCAAAATAGTTTAATTTTTTAACTTAAAAATTCTGATTTTCATTAAAAAAGTTAATTTTAAGCCAAATAGTCTAATTTTCAACCAAATAGATGAATTTTCTCACAAAAAAAGACGAATTTTCAATAAAATAGTTGAATTTGTAACCAAACAGTGGAATGTTCAGTCCAAAACTATGAATTCTCAACAACAAAAACATTTTCAACGAACTAATTGAATTTTCTATCAGAAAGATAATTTTTTAACTAAGCACATTAATTTTCTACCAAAAAAGACGAATTTTGAACAAAAACATTAATTTTCAATCCAAAAACATCAATTTTTAACCAAAACTGGAATAGATAACTTTTCAGTCAAAAAAATTAATTTGCAACCAAAGAAAGTGAATTTTTAGCAAAATAGTTCAATTTTAAACCAGAGAGATGAATCTTCAACCAAAACAGATTATTTTTCAACCTAACAATTGAATTTTTAACAAAAAATGTGAAGTTTCTACAAAGAGAAGAATTTTGAAACATGTTTTGGACTGACTCGAATTATTCCTAAAATTTTGCGAAATCTTTCGAAATAAAAAGTTCTTTAAAATCTTCTAGATTTTGTTTGACATTTTTAGAAACTTTAAAAATCGTACAAGTTTTTTTTTAGAAAACCTTTCAAAATTCTTTAAAAAACCTCGACATTTTTTTCAAAACCTTCAAAAACTTACATTTTGCCTATAAATTTTTGAAATATATTTTAATATTTTCAAAACTTCCAAACCTTCTAAATATCTTTTGAAATGATTATAATTTTCCTATAATTTGAAAGAAAATCGGCTTAAACTTCTAAACCTTGTAAATATCTTTTAAAATGATTCCTATTTTTCATTAAAAAATTTTGTAATTCAGCACAATTAAAAAATGAATCTAAAATCTTCTGAATACTTTTTTTTCACGATTTTGGAAATCTTTTGAAATGTTGTAAAACGTTTTTAAATATTCTCAAAAAATTAATTTTTCAAAATAAAAATCGTTTAAAATTTTCTAAGAAATCTTAAGAAAATTTATTTATTCTCTTGAAATCTTTTAAATTTCTTAAGAATCTTCTAAAATTTTTGTTCTAAATTTTCAACAATCCACATTTTGTTTAAAATTTTTTAAAACCTTCTCAAATTTAAATTAGTTCTGAATCTTTGTGAAACTTCTAAATATCTCTCAAACGTACTCGAATTTGTTCTCAACTTTTGTAATCTTGCAAAGTTAAACAATTTTGCTTCAAAATCTTCTAACGTAAATGCGCCTATTTGCGTCCGTGCTCCTATTTGCGTCCTAACCTGATTGAAAAATAGTAAATTTAATGAATTTTTATACTTATTGATTCATGAAGAGTATTTATTTTATTCTACCAACAATACTCTACATGCGCGTCTATTCAAATATGTGTTTTATCGAAATTTAGAAATGTAACACGAATTTCATTTTCATGTTGTGCGCCGTAAGCGGCCATTTGTGTTTACTAATGCGAAGAGAACAAATTCTTAGTAGAGCGGACTGTGAACCGGACTGTCAATTTTGTCGTTATTGCGGACTCGGAGAAATAATTACCAGGTAAGTCAAGTGCCGTGTGCAATCCAGCTCAGCAAGCTATTCAAAAATCAGATTTCATCCCACGAATGGTCAGTGAATTATTTATTTCACACAATAGTCGCTAAGTAGTGCAAAAACATTTTAATGTACATGCGTGCATCCGTATGTTTAAAATATTCAAAATAATTGAACTGTGAGTGTATTTATGCTGAAAATTGCCGTAAGTGATGTAAAAAATATTTTTCTTTCGATATGCACTATTTTTTTCTGTACAACGTATAAAGTGACATAAGTTTTATCGAAATAATTCGAGTCTATCATTATCTTTGAAGAGCGGACGCAAATAGAATCCTACAAATTCTGTCCCTGTTTGCGACCAAACGATTTATTATCACGTGGACGCAAAATGGTGCAAGTACCAGTTTGCGCCCGGATGCAAATAGGTGCATTCACCTTACATTCATTTTAGAAATTTTAAAAAATGTACAATTTGTTTGAAATGCTTTGAAATATTTGCAAGATTTAAATTATTTTCGAATATTTTTAAAACTTCCAAACCTTCTAAATATCTTTTGAAATAATTCAGTTTTTCTAAAAAATGTCAAAATGCTGTAAAATTGAAAAAATTGTTAAAAAATATTCCAGCTTATTTTTTGATATTTTTTTAAATCTTCAAATCTTTAAATTAATCCTTTAAACTAAAACCCAAATAATTTAAATTTTCACAGAAATCTTATTGTCGGTATCAATATTTTTTTCACAAATTATAGTGTGTCAGCAAAATGTTAAGAACGGAATTATTTCCCATTATTAAAAAATCATTTCCAATTAAACATTTTTTTTTATCAACAATGTTCAAAAACTTAGAAATTTGATGTAGGTGGTCGATCAGGTTAATAAGTAAATTTCTGATGTTAAATTTTGTCGATTGTACTGGTCAAACATTTCTCGTTTCTCCAGAAAATTATTTGACCAGTAAAATCAACAAAATTTAACATCAGAAATTTACTAATGTTCAGAAACATGTAGAAATATATTTTATCATTAAATAAAATGACTTATTTATAAATTTTGATTTACAAGATTGATGGTGCAGAAAATTCGAAATCTTTATGAATAGATAAACAAACTGAAAACAGCCACTAAAAGACACATTCACGCAGTGTTGCAATCAATCAGGTTTTCGAAAACAATGTGTGTAAGGCCTCGTGACTGAAAGTTTTCAAGAAAAGGATAAATATTCAAATTTATCTGTGTCAAGATTAATAAAAAATATAACATTTTCCAAAACTTTAAATGTGATTGCCGCTTCGAATTTGTATTCCGGGTTCATTTTCAGTTTTTTGCGGTTTTTTTAAATTCCCGGCTATTTCCTGGTTTCCCGGTTGTTAGACACCATGTCAACAGTGCAAATTTCTTTCTTCAAAATGAGACCGCAAACCTTGAAAATCTTTTAATATCCAATGGTCTCCCACATCATTCTAGACGTTTGGTAATTTAGCCCGAACACGAACCCTCGAACGTCCGTAAATATCAGTAACTGAAATCTGTATCCTTTCAAATCGAGAGCATTGAAATCTAAGGGCTCTTTGCGGAACGTGATGAAGGTAGAACTTTTGAAATCTGTAGGATCGAAGAAAGGCTATTCCAAATACGATTTCGTAATGAATGTATTCAAGATGAATACTGACAGGGGCAATGATTTCTAGTAGGGTGGCTCAACACTAGCAGATTCAAAATATGCCTTTCTGTTCTTTCTAGTCTCCCTTTTCCTTTGAATATTTATCCTCCATACCAATATACGTGAAATCTTTTTAAACATTCAGGAACTAGTCTTCGTGTATTTTCTTTTCGTCGAGTATAAGCTGTCTGCCCTGACAGCTACAAACAGCAGACAGTTTCTCCTTACTTTACTGACATGCTTTAACCAACGAGCTCGTCCCGGTCTCAGTGGATAAATAATGAAGAAGGTATATCAAAGTCTGATCTCCAATGAAAGCTCTCTTGATAAAAGAAGCATTAATTTAATTTCTGATTCTCACTTTCCCCATTCTAAATAATTCATTTCTGAATCACATATTTCCAGGGCTGCCACAGACTAATGCACTTGAAAAAGGGGGGGGGGGAGGGGGGAGTAACTAATTCAGGCTAAAAAGTGACTACAAGTGACTACAGTTCAAACAAAAAGAGGCCTATAATATCATTAGAAACACTTATCTACTCAAAAATGTTGATTCCATTTCAATTTTAATTTATCGGCTTGCGTTTACAAGATAACATTAAATTCTATTGCTGAATTCGGTGGTAAAAAACCAAAGTCACGTAGAATAAATTTTAAAAGTAATATTCGGACAAATTATATTTCATTGTATCACAAGCTAAATAAACCTTTGACACTTAACTTCCGTATTCATATTTCGATGCTTCACAATAGAAACTAGAAAACCATCATTATAAATATCAATAATTTCAAATTCAATATTGCACACATCACAGCCTAAAATGCTCTCAAAATAGGGTAAATAGGGTATTTTTTCACCAAAGTATGGAAATAATAGGGGAATAAATTCTTTTAAACAGCCATACCACGCTGAAAAAACCAGTTCTCGTCAGATCACTGAAGTTAAGCAGCGTTGGGCGCGGTTAGTACTTGGATGGGTGACCATTCGAGAAAACTGACTGCTGTTGGCACATCGTGGGTGTGGTGAGCCCACACTTGTAGTTATTTACTACAAGAAACTATCCACCTAGAAACACTACCCGAATCGGGTAGTGTCACGCCTACTCTGAAAGGGAAATGGCTTAATGGTATACAAATGAAATTAGTGTAGGTGCCATATAGAATTAAATATAAAAGGTTTTAAATTAATAACCTTTCAAGTAAAAATATTGCAATTTCAACAAAATAGATGTATTTTTAACCAAAAAATGAATATACCACCAAGAATATTACTTTCTACTAAAACGCATGAATTTTAGACAAACTACATGAATTCTCAACCAAATAGTTGAATTTCTTACTGAACAAGATACCTTTTTAAGCAAAAATGGAATCGTTCGATTTTTAGTTAAGACCATTCATTTAAAAAAAATGGTTAAAATTTCAAACAAAGAGATGAATTTTTAACTAAAATGATGAATCTTAAAAAGGCGTAATCTTTTGATATTCAAGAAAATAGTTGAATCCTCAACCAAAACGGATTATTTATTTTCAGCCTAAAGGTTGAAGTTTCTTCTGAAAAAAGATACATTTTCAATCAAAAATGGAATAGTTCCATTTTCAGTTTAAAAATTAATTTTCAACCAAAAAAAAAACACGAATTTTCAACCAAAGAGATGAATTTTCAACAAAAAAGTTAATTTTAGACCAAGGAAGCTAAGTTTTCAACTAAAGAGAAAAATTTTTAACTAAAAAAGATTAATTTTTCACCAAAAGAGATAAATTTTGACTTTTAATCCCAAACAATGAATTTTCAACAAAAAAATTAATTTTCAACGAAACAGTTGCATTTAAAGCCAAATAGTTGCACTTTCAAGCAAACAAGATGAATTTTCAACAAAAATGTTAATTTTTTAACGAAGTAATTGAATTTTAATGGTCGAAATTTCTAAAAAAAAAAGACATTAACAGCTGCAACCAAGAAGAATCGCATTTTCAACCAAACGGTTTAATTTTTTAGACAAAAAGACGAAATTTTTAGAAGACAATTGAATTTTCAACAAGAAAGTTCATTATTAACGTACCACAAGAGATGATTTTTCTACCAAAAAAGATTTATTTTTTTATCAAAAAAAGACGAATGTTCAACAAAACAGTTGAATTTTCAATAATATTAAATTTCAAACAAAAATAGTTAGATTTTCTTATTGGGTTCTATTAATTCAGTTCGCATCTAAGCAAAACAAAAAAAAAGCGGAAGTTTCTTGCAAACAGGTGAAAAAGGGGAATCTTTTTCAAAAAAACTGTAAAAGAGATAGGGGAATAGGGAAATAGATAGGAGAATAGAGAAAATAGAGTGAACTCTGATATTGAATAACATTTTCATACCATATATTACTATAGATTTCATATATGGATTTATTAAATATTCTTTCTTTTTTTAGATAAAGTGTAAAATTAGATAAAGTAAAGTGAATGAAGTGCCATTTTCTTTTGAAAAAGATGTGCTGGAAATTCTGAACGTTCAAATGAACATTACATTTTACATTTTTTATTGATTGCTTTCTAAACTAGAAATAGTGCAAAAATAGTGGTGCATTACATTGAAAGTAATTCAATTATAAAAGAAACTTATAATGCGTATTTTTATTTATAGTGGGAACAATATTTCTAGATTAAATAGAATTGGGAAAATATATTTCGTTCACTTGAACAATCAGAACTTTCAATACATCAAAAAAGTGACTTGAAAAAAAGTTGACTGAAAGTGACTTAAGTAACTGCGTGTTACAGCCCTGCATATTTCTCAATCGCAAAAAAAAAACCAAAAAATGTATAGTTTTTTCAGTTTGTTACCTAATTCGAGGTTATTAAATTAAAATATATATATATATATATTAGAGAAAATAAACAGTTCAGCAAGAATTCTCAATATTCTGTTTAGAGCATTTTGTGTATTTATATAACTTCTTTTTCCCTTCTCCAACTTTTTGGCGTAAAAGATTGCCCTCATCTGACAAAGACACGTACTGAGTTGAAAATCGCAAATCACAGAGCCTTTTAGTGGACGATGAGGTGGAAGGGAATGGCCAGGGTCGTGAGAGACGCCTACCGGAATTTATTTATTCACGAAGAGAGCTGAAGAGGGGCGTATCGCATTCTGATAATTAATGGAAGAATAATAATTAATATCAGGAGGAGGCTTTCATGTCAAATATTTCATACCCTTAATAATGTATCGCTATTTAACCCTTTAATTTCCAGAGAAACGTATATACTTAAAAAAATAATAATTTCCATAAAACCCCGATATAGCATTCGCCAATCATGGTGGGCTTCGATTACACTTAGCCCACACGGAAAACCAAAATGAAAAAAATGGTTGAAGCCGTTTTTGAAAAAAACCTCACCGAAAAAGAGGCTCTATATTACTGAAAATCAACAAGTTGGAATTATTCAAGTAACATTTTTTTGGGTTAAAAGTATTTCAGAACATAAAACCTTTTTTCTATTCAAATTAATCACCATAACTGTTTAGTCAAATTTTTTTATAAAATAGTAAATTGTGTATCGAGGGCGGCAGTCACACGAGGCAAAATAGCCGTACGCCCTTGATACACACGATACTTTTTGTCCTACCCTCCTCGAAAACAAGCATGTGAAGCAGATAGAAGATGTTTGGTGTACTTGACAATTTTAGATTATAAGTGAAAGGCGATACAAAAAGGCGATACCGCGCTGAAAACACCAGTTCTCGTAAGATCACTGAAGTTAAGCATTGTTGGGCGCGGTTAGTACTTGGATGGGTGACCGTTCAGGAATACTGCGTGCTGTTGGCCCGTCGTGGGTGTGGTGGGCCCACATTGGTAGTAAATATCCACCTAGAAACACTACCCGAATCAGGTAGTGAGGCAATGAACTTTCGAGTTCGAACTGCTAATCAATTTTTTTGTTTAAGTGAAAGGAAGAAATAGCGTATTTTGCAGAAGGGTGACTGTGGGGTCCAGCGATACAATTTTTTTTAAGATAAAGATAATTTCCTCCATATTCTCACTTGCGTGGTGCAGTGTATGTGTAGCGGGCGTAAAGTTTTATGTAGCGGGCGCAAAGTTTCATATCGGCCCGGCGGCGGCGGAGTGCGCATGTGCGAACGTCACTTGGCTGGAAACGGCCACATTACACCTACTTCACGTGCATGAAATGGTACGTTTTGAAGGGGGCTCGGACAAAAAATAAGTTCCGATAGCTATATCTCCTAAAGGAGGTGGAATGTTTGATTTTTCTTCAGGGAATTTTATGTCCTTTAATTCTCGTAGAATATGACTAAGTATGTGGATGCACCAGCAAGGAACGATTTGGAAGAAGCTGCATTCTTCAACTTTTTTCACCTATTTTTCAACATTACGAAATAATTTGGTTAACACAAGACGTTTAACAAATAGAGCCTCTTTTTAGGTGCCAAAATGAAGAGTTAATGCAAATTATTCACCACTTCAGTGTTACTTCCACAAAACTAGATCTTAAGGTATCACCGATGTGATTTAAAAAAATTCCGAATCTGCCAATTTCAAGTTTCAATACCTTACTACAAAATTTGTAAAATTGGTTTGCTTTAAATTCAGGAAGATTTATCTGGATTTACGCAAAAAATTAGTCGGAATTTAAGATTTCATTATCGGAATTTCAGAATTGAGTCTTAAATTTATACAAATTTTACTGAATATAATGCCAACGATTTTAAGGTGTAACAATTCCAAGAATTCTTTTTTACTGCGATGGTTATAAGTTCAGGGGCCAATTTTTTTGAATTAGTGGTGTGATGGGCGGATAGTAGCGATTCGCGATTTATTCAAATCTTATTTATTTGCATATCCTATTAAATATTTATTTTTTCAAAAGATATTCATATATCATAAACCTAAATTAGATTTCTCTTAACGTTGGAGGGCTTACCTTTCTTACGTAGGGGCATATTATGAGGGCAAAGAGGGTTTACTTTTTTTTTGAGCACCTGCGTCTTCTCTTGGATTCTTTCCCAAAAGAGGAGAAGGGTATTTTCGCATTCTATTCTCTATTTTGAAAGGAACTCGAGTAGATATTATTTTCATGTACTTTTATTCATGATAAACTGCTGCAAAAAATTCCGATAAGAAACAAATGAAAAAGTCAAGAAAAATATTCCTGGTCATTTACCAGCTTGACAAAATTTTTTCCAGTTATTAAAATTAAAAACTTCATAGTTTTTTAATTTAAAATTTTAAAGACAATACAAGAAATTGTAATTTCATGTATACTCAAGAATTTATTTAAGAATTCTGATCAAAAAATAAATTCACACTGTTATTTTCACTGATAAAAATTCAACCATTTTTTATTGAAGCATTAAGAAAAATAGGTTTTGATGGAATTTTATTTTAAAGTGTGAACATATGTAGATTGATAGATTTTGTTATATATCATATTTCATTCTATGACCTACATACTAGGACATAAAACAGAACAATCATGGTACGATGTACTAACTATTCCAAAAAGACGATCAAAATTACATCATTTTAAATTGGAAACATTAAAAATGGTACGATTCTAAACTTTCTTTAAAACTGAAGACTTTTTGTATTAGAATTGTGACAGTAAAACGCTTTTTATACTAGAATCCTTCATTTTAAATTATTTTCAACAATTTCAGTTACAAATTAAAATTTTACGAAATGAAAAAATATTGAAAAAACTTCAAAATTTATAATATTTAACACTTGAACATTTGAGCTATTCACAATATCAAACAAATCATTCAACTGTTATTTAGTTATCTCAGTCTAAAAAAATTAGCGGTCACTCTCGGGTTAAATAGAATTATTCAAGTAATTATTAGAACTGAACAAAAGATATCTTTGATTGAACTATAGGGAAAAGCAAAGGACTGTTCACTCTCGAGTTGAGTATTATCTGGTTGTTTGGGAAATGCCGGAAAATAATTGCACGAAAATTTTGCACTGACAGGTCAACTAAACCCTTCCTTCACAATCCAATGTGTAGATTATGACTCGAGAATCAGAAACATGCTCCCACTCCCATCAACTCGAGTAGAACTCAGCTCGACTCCTATGGACTCTTAGCAACTCTTACACCTCGGCTAACTCTTTTAAATCCTGCAAACTCTCTCTTATTTTGGAGTCGCGATAGATTAGCTCTAGGAGTATTTAGATCGCTCGAGTCTCAACTCGAGAGTGAACAGCCCTTTTGGGAAAAGTCTGGTGAACCCAGTCACTCATTATTATTATTATACCATTAAGCCATTTCCCTTTCGGGGTAGGCGTGATTTGCTCGGTTGGAGAAACAGTAGTGTGTGGTTGTGTATATAGGTATAGGGTAGATAGATATATAGGTGTAAGGTATAGATATTTTAGATGGATCTAGAATTCTCGTGTTATTTATTTAAATGACACGTTCGTTCCGCAACACTGGTCCGAACCAGGTTGCTGAATAATCTCTCTAGCGATCACCCCAAGTGCAGATCCTCACAAAATTATTATGTGATGTTCCCCACTTGGGCCCCTTAGTATCCTAGGTCTTTGTTTCAGGCGTCATTCACTCTATTGTCACTCTGTTTACAAACTATTTGTCGCCACACTTTTCTGTCCTGGTATACTACACTAGTTTCCTTCACGTCCATGCATTTTCTCATGCAAGCTCTCATGTTTCTATGGCTTCTTATGCATCTTCGGATTCATGTCTCATTCACAGATTCTAACTATTCTTTCGGCAGTCTACCTCTGAGCATTCTGCCATTTACTTCACCTTTATACATGTGATTGGTCAGTTGTTCATATTTCATTCTTTCAGCATGTTAACTGATTTCTTTCCCATATGTCAACTAGTGTCTCTCCTGTACCACATTCTTTGAGGATTATCTCGTTTCGGACTTTGTCCATCAGTGTTTTCCCGCATATTGTGCGCAGAGGTTTCATGCCAATCGCGTTAATTTTACTCTTGTCCTTTTCTTGACATGTCCAGGTCTCGCTACCGTATAGTACAGTCGGTACGAATATAGAATTATGTATGACCATTTTATTTTTTTTATATGTTTTTATATCTGAGAATGGACCCTGCTCTACCGATAACCTTCTGACTCTCATTTATGCGCCTATCTAACTTCCCATCTATTTTTTTGTCGCTAGTGAACAGGCTACCCAGATACTTGTCAACTTGTACTTGGCAACTTGTTCTAATGTCTCATGATTTAGAATATTCAAGATTCTTTGCAAGTCCTCCATTGATTCTGCTATAACAATCTTGTCATCTGCGAAAGCTAACCCATGTACCTTCACTGTTTCCAGATCTATACCTTCTTCGTCGAAGAGGGCCGTTCTTAGACACTTATCCATAAATATGATAAATAGCCATGAGGACATAACGCATCCTTGTTTCACGCATTGCATAATATCGAAACAGTCGCTCAGTTTCCCATTAACCCTTACACTCGCTTTACTGCCTGCATATATTATTTGTATTGCTTGTAGGAGCCATCCATTCACTCCGTACTCTTTAAGGACTCCCAAAGTTTACTTCTATTTACCTTGTCAAATGCTTTTTCTAGGTCAACAAATGCACAGAAAACTTTCTTCCCTACTCTTAACCTTTTTTCTGTGATCTGTCTTAAGCTAAATATCTGATCTGTACATGATCTTCCTGGCATAAATCCACTTTGGACTTCCCATATCTCTTCTTCTGTAATTTTCATTACCCTATGAATAAGTATTTTTGAGTATATTTTACTTACGGTACTTAGTAAGCTGATACCTCTGTAATTATTGCAGTTGCTTTTATCTCCCTTTCTCTTGTATATTGGTACGATAATCGCTTTTCTCTAATCGTCTGGGACTTGTCCCATCTCGATACATAAATTTATCAATTCGCACAACCTGTGAGGTATGTACTCGCCACCAGCAACCTTACCATTTTTTAAGCTCTTAATTATATCTCTAACCTCAGTGACACATACTTTTTCAATTGGGTTTTCTAATGCATTCTTTTCTATGTCGCAATTCTGTTTCCGTATATCTTCACCTCCTAATAATTCTTCAAAAGAGTCTTTTAAAGCGTCTAATATCCCGTCTGTATCATATAGCATTTCACCTTTGCTGTTTCTCATGCTGACAAACTCTGTACTTTTACTTCCCGTCATCTCTTTAAATAATAGTTTCATGGTTCCTTCAAAGTCGTTTTGTAATTTATTCTCTTCTTCTGTTCTGATTTCATCGTTACTATCCTTGACTAGTCTTTTAACTTTCCTCTTTTTGTGTCTGTTATCATTTTCAAGTCCATTTCTCTCCTTATCGCTGAGACCTGTCGTGTTTAACGTTCTCTCGTATGCTTCTTTATTTTCTTTTCGGGCTACCTTAATTTCATCATTCCATCGTGCATCACCAGATTTTCTTCCTACAATCGGCGTACCACATACTTCAATCGCAGTTTTAACAATGATATCCCGTAACAAAGTCCACGCGCCCTCTATATATTTATTGTTTCTAAGCGCCTCCCAAGTTGCTTCATCTATGCGTTCCTTTATTGTATTCTGAAAATCTATTCGCACTTCCGGTTTCTATAAATTTTCAATCTTGATTCGCGTTTGTTTTATTTTTTTTTGTTCTCTTTCTTCTCCATCCCCGCCCTAAGTTTATTTTGGAGGCTAAAAGGTAATGATCAGTATTGCATTCGGAACCCCTCATGGCTCTTGTATCTTTAACTGGTTCTCTTAGTCTTTCATCCGCAATAACGAAGTTGTATGGGACGCGGTGGGAGTGGAAACGAAAAAGTCAAGGGTTTAACACACGGGTAGTTTGGATTCACAAATGCACAATTTATTTACACTTGAAAAATGTGGATTTTTAACTACACAGTTAGTTTTGGTCGGTTTTAGTGAACGATTTCAACAGGTTCTACAGTTGATCAAAAACTCGCGCAGAAAATCCGCTTCACGATGTTGCATTCAACTTATCACTACAACCTTGCTAAATGCACTGTCACTCAAACCCTTTCAAGCACACTGTCACCCACAATTCTTTGTGTGCGTCGAGCACAAGAACAGGTACCGATATGCACCATTTGCGGACACGACGAGTTCTTCTAATTTTGAGTGTCGCGGAAACAAGTACAAACCTTCAACTATTGCGATTTGAAAGACGAAAGAAAAAACAAAAAGGTGGAGAAACGCTCGTAATAAAGAGGTGGAAGATAGGTCTGACGCGCTCGAAAACCGGGTAAAATCTGACGAGAGAGAGCTGAACCTTGTCCTCCCGTGGTTCCAAATTTTCCATCTCCCTTGCGGCCATCCTCCCCCACTTGAGGCCCAGAGGCCCAGGGGCGTAGCTTTTCCAATGCCGCGCCGTCTACTACCCCGCTCCTCGTTTTGCCTTTTGATCTGGCTCCACTGGTGGCCTATGGCCCCCTGCATTTCCCTGCGAGAAAATAAGGAAACTTAATTCCTTTCCTGCGTTTTTCAACTTAAGGAACGTGTGTCCTGAGTTGCGTTCTTTGCACAGAGCCCATGAGTCCTCTTAATCCATTGATTAAGCGCTCATGCACTTGCGCGTTCTCTGAGGGCGGTGATAGCGACTTTGCTGATGCATTTTTCCACTAGTTTTCTATTTATTTTTAGAGGCATTCGCAAGGTCGAGGAATCTGCTTCTTTTATGCAACACATCTCTCGCAAACCGCACCAGACATCCGAGCACCCCATCCAAATCCCCTCACTAACACAATTATAATTCTCTCTCATACTCTTATCCTATAGCCGTCACTATTACAAACTAAAAATTGGGAAGTTTTAAAGGCACATCTAGAAAATAAGAAATGAAACTATCCTAAAGCTAACATAAAATAAATGCGCTCGCAAAGCGCGAGTTCGACCTTGACAACTATACTTTCTATTTGCGCTCGTCGGACGCCCAGGCAAAAAGGGGTCCTTATTCGACGGCACTTCGCCTATTTAAAAGGCTTTCGTCGCTCGGAACTTAAGGTCTATCCGTTCGCACGCATTTACCTGATTTACCACTTGATGGTTATTGTAGCCGATCGCTTTTTTTTTGTTCTCGAGGAGGCGAACGAAAGACAAAAACCAGATGTTGGACACTTGAAAATCGCCCGTACGTGCCTACAGTCTCGTTCGAGTGTCTCTTTGGCGCTAAATTCCTTAGTTTCGGCCTTGGCGGTTGATGGCTTTACCGTTCTTTATTTTTGTCATTTCCTGAAACGAGGACTAGACTTGTATTTCAAAGCATCATTTTTCAAGATTTTTTAGAGTCCCTAAAGGCTGAATAATCTCAGCGGCCTTCGCGATTGTCGTTCGGAACAGAAGTCAATTATACTGCGGTTATTTCCTTTACACCAGGTGTACGTGTGGATCATTTTATGTCAAAACCAAGTATTTGTAATAAATAGGCCCTTTTCTAAGCATAAGCTAACTAACTTTTCCCCGTTATAATTTTTTCTTGGATCGCCAAATTTACCTAGTACCCTTTCTGTATCTGTACCTTGACGTTAGACGCCGACCCATCCGTTCATATCTCCTAGCAAAATTATTCTTTCACCTTGATCGCAAGTAATTATTGTATCATTTGAAGTATCCCAGAAAGCGTCTTTGACTTCCCTCGGATCGCTATGAACTGGGGCGTAGCACGCTATGATAAATAATCTTCTGTTTCCTACTTTCATTCTAACCCACAACAATCTGGGAGATACGAAATCATGATCTTTGAGATGCTGTCTTGCTTTTTCATTCATAATTAAACCGACCCCTAGACCACCATGTGATTCACTACCTACTCCTGACCAGATTTCAAAACCGCCTTTCAACACCCCATTTTCTATGTTTCTACAGTCGCAACCCTCTTTCTTTGTCTCAGGTACACATAAAATATCTAGTTTCCTTACGTGCATAGTTTCTCGTAGTTCTCTCACCTTAAGATCATTCACTCCTCTAGCATTCCAAACGCCCAGTCTCCATTCATCGCCTGAAACTCGACCTTCATGTTTACCGTGTGTATGCATTTCGTCAATCAAAGTTTCAGTCAATTCCGTGGCTACTTCATTGTCTGTATTGTTCATTGTTTATATTGTACACCCAACTACCACCTTTATGCGCAAATTTTGTTTTGCGATTCGAAAATCATGTCCACGTTAAGAAGTGATTCGTCGTATGGTGGAGAGTCTTGTTGTAACGTCAGTCCCACCAAAACTTCTGTTACTGGGGCGGGGGGGACAAGGAAAGGAAACCGAGAGAGTCCCAATTGGTTGATGTTTTATGCTCAGAAGATCATCGCAAGATTGATATAAATTGGTATAAGGTACTCATCTGACATTTCAAATACTGTGGAGGTCTTCATTTATTGTTAGGAAATCAATTGGAAATATATTAAAATATTATTATAAAATCCAGTGAAAACCATTAAATTAATCTCTGGAATCTGTCAAGAACTTGAAAATTCTTCTGAATTAGGAAATATCTCAATAGATTTGAAAACCTTTGAAACATCTTGAAATCGCTCATGAAGTATCATAAAATGCCGCGACAATTTCATGGAATTCTATATTTCCTGAAATTTCAGATTCAAAACGCCCCAAAATTTCTTAAAAATATTTCGAAATTCTCTTAAATCATTGAATTCAATTGAAATAAAAAGTCAGATTTTCCATTAAATTATTCCCAATAAAAAAAATCTGCCCGCTTCGCGGGCACATTCTCATGGCGCGCTTCGCGCGCGGCTCGCTGCGCTCGCAAGTTTGAGCGCGCCTAGGGCGCGCGACTGTTGGATCTCGCGCTTCGCGCTCGATCATATATTTATCTCGCGCTCGATTATATATTCACCTCGCGCTACGCGCTCGGGCGTATTTACATCGCGCTTTACGCTCGGCTCCTCTAGATTTTTGAACTTCGTGTTCGACTTCGATGAAAAGAAAAAGTTTGTTTGCAAATATTATAAAATTATCAAAACCTCTACATATTAAGTGATTGTTAAATTTGTTTTTATTTTCGACTGAAAAGGAACTTTATTTACTGAAGGTTCTATCGACCTTAAGGAACACATTCTCATCCAGACACTCGCGCTTTGCGCTCGATATTTGATTTGAAAATCATTTGAACCGTATTATAGAAACAAAAAAGTTTGAGCGCACTTACGGCGTGCGATTTGGTAAATACACTGAACGCGCACTTTGTGTTTCGTGTTATATGTTCTTCATATACAAATTACTAAATTTGTATTTGATTTCAAATGAAAAGTAATGATATAATTCAGGCGACAAATTTTATTAGTTAACATTTTATTTTAGCTTGTGCCGTTTATCAAAAAAGTTAATTTTTTCATTTTCAATATATTCTTACCACAAAAATTGATTACGGGTTTGTAAGTCTTTTTTGAATGCACAATTTGTGTTCATTTATATGTTTTCGTACCTTGCATTGTTTTTTCAAAAATTTGATTTTTTTTTACTGTCTATGTTATTTTCACGAATAAAAAAAAACCACGCATCCTATCGAAACGTGAGTCACAATAAATTTGTACCTCTTCCTTGGATGAACAAATTTTGTTTCGGTCATTTTTTCGTAGCTGGTAATATTCGTCTGAAAATTTGATTTTTCTATTTTCAATGCTGTTTTTTACGAATAAAACAAAAACTACGCGTCATATCAAAAGGTGAATGATAAGAAATTTGTAGATCTTTTTTAGGTGCACAATTTTGGTGGGATGATCTTTTCTGGAATCTTGCATAGTTTGACAGCAAAATGGCTTTTTTGATTTTTCATTAATTTTTCGTGCGATCAAAATTTGAATTTTTTATTTTTCAAAAAATTCAAAAAGTTGTTATGAAAATATTATAGGGTGTTCAGGAATCAACGTTTTTCTCCTCTTGACTTTTTTTCATATCGTGCGTTTTTCGGCTTAAAATGTTCATTTTCGTTTGTTTTTTGGAATTTTGAAAATGCTATAACTCCAGTAATTTTTTTTTTATCACGAAAAGTCATAAGAATATTTTGTTCGTCATTTTGCGTACTACTAATAACCGTACATAGAATTTTCAAATCTTCAAAAAAAGTGGTCTCAAAAATTTTCAAAATGTGCTCACTTTTTGGATTTTCATCCAAAATAGCTGGTTAACGAACTCGTTCTCTATTTTTTGGCCATAAAAAAGTGTCCCAAAGCTCAATCAAATCTGATCATTTTTTCGAAAGTTATCGTGGCTACAGACAGACAGACAGACAGACAGACTACAGACAGACAGGCACCTTCGTAAAAATCATTTTTTCTAGCTCAGGGGGTCTCAAAACGTGGAGATTTGATGAAAACCGACTATGTCAAATTTTACATAAAACCAATACCTTCTCATTAGAATGAGAATGTAAAAATTAAATTAGGCCCTGGAACCTGTCAAAAAGTCCTAATATGCCAGGTTTTTTAAAAGAAAAAAATTTGAAAATTCCTTTCAAACTATTAAAATCAATTGATAATTCCTTCGAATACCCCGAAATAATGTTAAAATCACTATAAATTAATATCTTGAAATACCTGAAAAAATCTTTGAAATTCTATGAAGCAACTCTGTTTTCCTGAATAAATTTGTTGAAATTTGATAAAGAAATATATATATATATATATATATATATATATACATATATCAAGCTTTTTCTGCTTGGAATATTGGAATTAACATAATTAAAATAATTAAAATAATTGAATTGAAAATAATAGGTTTCAGTGAAAAATATATAAACATATGAAGCCCCCCCCCCCGCCCCAATATCATATGAGGCGCGTAGGTCTACATTTTCATTAGAAAGAAAGTATCAGTGTTATTTGAAGTTCTTAGCTTTAGAAATCATATTTGATCGCAAGATTAATATAAATTGGTATAAGGTACTCATCTGACAAATAGGCTGCAATATTTTCTATTTTCTTTCCAATTTTCAGGTTACACTTGAGTTGCATGGTTAGAAATCATTTATGAAATTGTCTGTCTTCAGAGACACATTTATGAAAATAATCAAACTTTAGAATTTTATATATTTTTTTTTTCAATTTTGGGAGACAGGACTGCTCCTTCAAAGGGACTAGTGTGACTGATTTTGAGAACAAAGGGTACCATGTGTCTAGGGTCAGTTTACAATAACGTCGTATTTTGAAATTTACCGTTAGAAATATTGAGTTTTTTAAAAGGATTCTTCTGAGATATTCTCGAATATTTAAAAAATATAGACTCATATCTCTCATCAGCTCAAAAGAAAATTCGATATAAATATTTCGTCTCTCAAAAACAAGTGCATTTTGTGAAATACAGATTAGCCTTATTATCAAATAGTTGCGAAGCTCTAAAAAATATTAGTTTGGTTTTAATTAGACTTCTTAATTTTCTTCTCGAACTATGTGGCCTGTAATTTTTGTTTCATAATTTCATGTATTTTCTTATTTATAGCAGGTTTTTAACATATCACAATCGGGTAGCCATTACCATTACGTGTCGGTTACCCCCAGACAGATTTTTTTATGTTAGATTTCATTTGTTTCCGTCAAGAACTAATAAATAACCCTTTTTGTAAAGGCAGTATATAGTATAGTATAGTACAGTAGTATACAGCAGTATATAAAATTTTGGAATCTTAATTTTAAGAATACATAATTTTCCGTTGATCAATATTTTTTAAATTGTTAGAAAAAGTACTAACATTATAATTAAAATTTTATATTGCAATTTCCCTCTCTACGAGCTAGATTATATAACAAGTCTCCAGTGACCGGCACTACCTGACACTCCCCTAATGAAAGAATATCAGAGAAGATTATGTTTGAAGTAATTTCGATTTTTAATTCAGAGCCAAATTTGCCATTTAATTTAAACTGTCATATTAGTTTAATGAATTCACGCCTTTCTTGGGAGAGCTAGGAAAAGTCGATAGCTTCCACAAGATAGACATCTTCGGCACCAATGAGCTTCTCCACTCAAACCACGTTTCTCATTCCACGTTCTACGAGTAATAAACGGCTGTCTCGTGCATATAAAAGTTCGTATAAAAGACTTTTGGCACTAAAAAGTTATAAGTCGACACAAAAGATGGGAAGGCACATGTTAAACAAGCTAAAAATGTTTGTATAAACCTATTTTTAAAGTTTAAGGACAAATTATACACTATGGTGTTTCAAAAATGCATTGGAAAATTTGTTTTCGTTCTTGAAGGAAACGATCCCCCAGTTCGGTTCCAAATCCCAAAATAGCAATTGCATATATTTTTTTCTTTTGAAGTTCTAATTTAAACAGGCACTCGAAATTTCCCATTTGAAATGCATGAGAAAAAATCACTTTTTGGGGTTTTTGGATAAACCTCTGTGGGGTTGGAAAAATATTATGGGAAAGTTATAAGACTTGTAGGGGACTTTTCAACGAAGAATGACATGTATTATTCATATAAGTTTGCTACCTTGAGACATCCCCACTGTGCCCCGAAAAGTACCCCTCAATCAAACAGTTTTAATTTTGCATGACATCTACACCTTTGAGGAATTTGTTCTCGTTTTTTTTCTGCCAAAAATTATAACTGTTTTCCTAAAAAAATATCAATATTTTAAAGTAATTTTCAATTATTTAAATGAATTTCAATTATTTAAATGAATTTCATTTGTTTAAATGATTGTTTTTATTCTAAAAGAAGTCGGCTTTTTTCTAACAGAATCAAAACCTTCTCTATGGGACGCGTGAACTTGACTACTCCTTACAGTGAGAAATTAATTTTCATTGCCCAAGAAGAAGGTGAGTTCAGACCTGGCCGCGGTGAGGTGGCCTAAGAACTCCCGCGGGTAGCGACAACGCGGAAGCCGCAGCGAGGATGATACCTGATCGATAAGAGTTCGTGGTTAAAAGGGTGGAAGTATCAGTGTGAATTCGACTAAGCTGTGAAAATCGGGTGGCTCTCGATTCCCAAAACATCTTCTTAAGTTAAGATGTGAACAAGCGTGTCGAGGGCTGAATATTACCAGGGTGTGGTGCCATATACGGTGTCTCCGGGATACCGGGCGACCTCTTAGAGTAAAATTGCCTTATATGTACAAGCGGTGCTGTGTAGAGACTGACCAAATATTTCCCTACATACTCGTGGCAACAAAATGAGTTCTTTCGAAAATCAAAAATGAAACACCCAGGTGGAGTCGGCTACGACCCCTACGGAAAAAGCATCTTCTCTTGGGAAGATCTAAATTAACAAAGGAGCCTTAGAGCATGCTTCGGAAGCTCTAAAGGGTGCAAGATTTTAGAGTAACCCTGGCGTAGCGGGACTTAGGGACTGAGGTGGATCTACGTGTGATGCTGGTGGCGGGGATCAAACCAAACGGTAAAACCTCGACGAACTACATTTTTGGGAGCTGCTGGGAAGAGGTTGAGGCGCCAACTGATAAATCAATTGGATGCAACAATCAGCCAAATGGGGACTCCAAAGGGGCCCCATTCTGAAAGCAGCACACCGAATGAAATAGAGATCAGATTAAGATGCGGCTAAGAGGTCCAACAGACTCGTATATCCAGGCCCTTCAAAGTCACCTGAAAGTGGCCATAGTAGCCGAGGGGTTCATAATAACGAAACTCGATGACGACCAGGTCAAGGCAATAAGAGCGGCATCAGGGAAGAAAATCAATGGCGTGCAGCCTGGAGAAGTCATCCCAAGATTTGAAGTTTGCTCCTTCAAAAATCATGCTTTTATCGTCATATGTGCGGACGAAGTGTCCCGAATTTGCTCATTGAAGCTGTTGGCAGTTTACAGACTTGGGTGGGTGCTAAGATCAAAGTGATTGACAGTAAAGACCTCCCGCGTCCAGTAAAGCTGCTAACTTGGTTTCCTGGTGGATCCACGGAACCAACAGCAATACTTAAGAGGACAGCAGTCCAAAATCCGACCTTGAAAATATGAGGATGGAAGGTTATCGATGTCGAAGCGGGAAGTTAAGCTACCCAACTTGTAATAACTGCAGAGTCAAGAGTGGTCAATAGTTAAGAAGATCGACTGCAGGCCTCACTATGGGTTGAACAGGATCAATAAGAAGATCCTATCAAAAACCAAAGTTACACAGAAGACAGAGCTCCGGATCTGTTTTTGGCAGATGGAAACAACTGGAAATTAAAATGGACACTACATGTCCCCCTCCCAGTCTGGATTTTATCCAGATTAACCTATACCACGCTAAAGAAGCTTCTGTTGCCTTAAGCGGATGTTTGACAGCGGAAAAAACGCCTTTTGCCTTAATACAAGAACCTTGGACATACAAGGGAAAAGTTAAGGAAGCTTAAGTGACAATAGCGGATCAGGGCGTATATGATGGTTTCGCAGAAACACCTTGGGCAGCACTTTATGTCAGAGGCGATATTAAATTTATTGTATTATCAAAGTTTTTTTCTAGAGACTTAGTAGCAATAAAAATCGAGCACTATTTAGGAGGCACGCGCCAGCCTACGGTGATTTGCTCAGCGTATCCACCATTTTGAATCTAGTGAACTACTGCTGTGTTAAAGGATAGCCATTGCTCATCGAATGTGATGCTAACGCACATCATTCGACTTGCGGTAGTAAGGACATAAACCAAAGGGATGAGCTTTTATTAGATTACCTCTTAACTACTAATTTCACTCTATTTAATCGGGGTCATACACCTACCTTCGTGACATCCAGATGTCACGAGGTAATTTACTTGACCTTATGTTCGATAAGTATTAGCGAAGTGTTCAAGAAATGGCAGGTATCGTCGGATAAGTCCCTGTCGGATCATAGACAGATATGTTTCTCCTTGATAGCCGATAAACCTGAGGCTCAAAGATATAGGAACCCTAAAGCAACTGACTGGGATACTTATAGGAAGGATCTTAGCAGTTTACTGAGCGCTATACCGATCAGAATAAAATCTATTGAACAAATAAAATTTGCTGTCGACATCCTACAAAAAATATCTACATGATATCAGTAATCGCATGATATGCGAGGATGCTATTCTCCCTAGGCAAACTGATGTTATGTTGAGGAAATTGTCCTTCATGAAACCTTTCAAGGTCATCTTCTCTAAAAGGGAGGAATGGCATGATGAAAAGAGAAAGGAAGAATTATTTACATTGGGAGGTGTCGTTTGTTACATAGACGGCTCTAAAGCCTCCTTGAGAACAGGGTCTGGAATATATTAGAACATGCCCAGGACTGTGATAAAAACAGTACTGGGCACATCCCCTATAGTTTTCCAGGTCGGAATAATAGCTATTAAAGCTTGCCTGGATGAAATTTGTAAGCGGGCATATGCAGACCAGCACATTTACATTTGTTCTGACAGTCAAGCAGCACTTAAGGCTCTTACATCTGAAGAGTTTACTTCCAGACTAGTCTGGAGTTGACTTCAAGATCTTTTTAAGGTTGCCGGTAAAAACCGAATCAGTCTGATCTGGGTTCGCGGCCATGACGATATTGAAGATAATGAGAAAGCGGATGCATGAGCTAAGACGGGAGCTTCACAGCCCCTGATTGGCCCAGAACCCTACTGTGGTACCTCGTATTCATCGGCAAAAGGAGCGAGAGCTGCGAGATATTGGAGAGGAACCAAAAATATGGTGCATTCCAAGAAATTCATATCGGGTACATGTACTAAGAGGACTGATGAACTCTTGAACATGGAAAGAACGCAGCTTAATGTCATAGTTGGGATGCTTACTGGACACTACCGACTAAGAAAACACTTGACCAGCATGAAGATTGGAAACAACCCTCGTTGTCGAAAATGTGATTTTCGTGAGGAGACAGCTCATCACATACTTTGTGAATGTTCCTCAGAAACAAATACCTGAGGGATTATTTTCTCGAACCAAAAGATTTTGATGACATCTCTTGTAGCTTAGTGTATGCCTTTACGGCACAGACTGACCTTATAGGATATAGTTAAATTTTGGGATAGAGTACCATAGGTTTCACTGCAGTGCTATGAGCAGTTTATGCCCTACCCTCCTGAATAATAATAAGAGAATCAAAATCAAAGTTGCCTTTTTATATATTTTATATGTTTTCGATACCTCAGCTTTATTATTTAACACACTTCTATTTTTATTTAAACAAATTCCATTTGTTTAAATAATTATGTATTCTTAAAAAGTTTGCCTTTTCTTAAAGAGTCATAATCAAGGTAGCCTTTTAATCTACTTTTCGCATTTTCGATACCTCAGTTTTATAATTTAACAAAACCTTTTTTGTTTAAAAAATAAATAGATTTCGTCAAGAAATATTTTTCCAGGAAATTTAGAATTTTTCCTTTTCTTCTGCTATAAATATAACTACTAGTGATTGTTGAAAATATAGATTTTATTTTTTATAATCATGAATTGTTTAAACAGTTAATTTTTAGTTATTTCCAGTATTTTTACAAATTTTTCTTTAGAAGTTCGTTTCTTTCTTATAAAATATTACTCTACGTTGCCTATCAGTATATTCTGCCAGAGTGTTGTTTTGCTGCTGTCTGGGAAGTTTACCCTGTATAAGTAATTGCTCGAAAAATGCAGAAATATGAGAAGTGAAATGCATTGGCTTTAAAAATAAGTAGTTATCACTATGAATCGATATTCATTCCTGAAATAATGAAACTAAAATATCAAGAAACGAAATATAAAAGAAAGAAACGTAGACGATTCATTGCGAGAAATAACACCTGTTTTAAGCAATATTTCGAAAAAATATGCAGTTTCATTTTTCGGATTTTGAACCGAATGGAGGGAATCGTTGCCCTCTGGAAATAAGTGATTTTGAAACACCCTACTATACGCCCCAAATAAAAAATTCAAAAGATTATAATTTGTTGAGTTTTGTTTAGGTTATTATTAATAATTAAAACTCAACTATCTAAATTAAACTTCTAGCCGTATAACGCTTTTTAAATGTTTACAAAATATTTTAAACGCTATGAATGAATTTTTCTCATCCGTACGCTCAGTACTTTATCTTCCTTTTTCATAATATTTCACGCGTTAATTAGAGATCTCGTTAATTCCAAGATCTCACGATCAGTCGGGGAAGCGTATGATATCGCCTCACTGTTATTAATTGGACCCATTTCCGTGGCTACGAGTTTATTTCGTACTTTTTTATAACACACTTCACATGCTAATTAACAGCGACGTTATCTTCGCTACAGATCACTATCTAATTGTAAGTGCTGCTTAATTTGTGAATAATACTTCCAATGAAATAGAACTGGGAATTAAGCTTTACACATTTCACTGATTGCATACTCCACTTGTGATTTAACGAAATTAAACCAAAAAAATCAATACATAAAGGTAAATGTCCCAATAATCGTGACCGTAAGAGACTTCATTGATTTCAAATGTTAAGAAAATTGTCTGGGAAGGATTGCTTTAAAAATCATTGGTACATTTATACATTTATTTATCATTTATATTGTACATTTATACATTTATAACACGTCTAAACGTACGGACCTGGCAAACGGAAGGGGTCATTGCTTGTGCCCGGACGTATAGACACTACCTATTTTTAATTTCAGTTTTGATTTATAATTAATTAAAATTCAAAGAATACGGATGACCCAGTAATCGTGATTCACAAAATTCCGATGCACGAGTAGTCGTGTCTGTGGCTGTCCTAGTCTTCGTGAAACTGGTTGAATTGTTTTTAAAATAGTTTTTATTATTTTATTAGGCTATATTTTGATGAGATGAAAAATGTATTATGACTTTCATATACTATTTTAGACTTTTGCAATTAAATACCACAAATAACCTTAAAATAGAATATATAAACATGAAATTTTGACAACTTCATCCTAGTCTTCATTTCCTATTGTAGTGACAGATCACGGTGTGAGCCTCAATCATCTTCAACCTAAAAGTTGTTGAACTCAATGTTTTTTTTCACGGAAAGCCTCTTTCTGATGATTTATAAGTAGTTCAAAGGCAAATTTAAAATCTTGGAGAGACTTGAATCTCAAAAAATTAACAGCAACAAAATTCTAACAATTTGTTAATTTTTTTTTACAGTTTTCAATTTTTTAAATATCACGTTTAACAGGAATTTGAATCAAAATGTTGTGAAATACTTTTTTAATTTAAGAACTCGCTATTCTACAAGTTTTTTGTTAAATAAATATATATATATTTATTTTTCAAAACGATAATTATTGAAGTTTACTTATTTCAAGAAGGGCTTCACACTTTTTTATATTTAAAACTTTTAAGAACAAAAACCTCCATTAAACGCACAGATTGAAATTTTTCCAATTCTTTTATAATATTTTTAACTCAGTTTTTAATATGAAATAACACAATAAATAGTCTGAAAAAAGTTGAAAAAATAAGATTTCTCCTGATAAATTCCAACGATCTAAACAATAATTTAAAATATGCAGAACAAATAATCGGATTTTACTTATTTCAAAAAGGGCTTGATATTTTTTAATCTTTAAATATTTAAAGCGTTTAAAAACTACCCAAAACGCTTTAATAACTTTAATGACAAAAAAGAAATTTCTCATGTACAAAAACCTCCATAAAGCGCATATTTTCCGATTTATTCCATTCTTTTATCACATTTCCTTACTCAGTTTTTAATGTGGTATAACGCTCCCTAAACACGAATTTAAAATACGTAAAATAAAGAATTGGATTTGACTTTCACAAAAGGGGCTAAATACTTTTCTTCTTCAAATTTTTAAAGCGTTTTAAAACTTTCAAAAGCGATAAACAATAAATAAAAATAGAGTGCAAACACGCTTAAATAAACTTAATGTCAAAAAAACATTTTTTCATGTACAAAAACCTTCGTAAAACGCACAGTTTTTAATTTACCTAATTCTTTTATGACCATTTTTTACTCAGTTATTAATGCAGAATAAGATTTTTTTCAACAATAATTTATAATATATACATAATTTTTTTCTCTTCAAATGGAATTTTACTTATTTCAAAAAAGTCTTAATACTTTATTTTCGTTTTCTGTATAACATACTTCAAAATCATCAAAAAAAACAAAGTATTCTGTAAGAAAAATCGAGTGCAAGAACTTTCAGGTTGAAAAATATTCAAGCTCACTGTGTGATATTTCGCGGACGCAATGGTATTAATTGCAGATTCGACTTCATTTGATGAAAAAATGAACTTTTATTACGGAAAAATGATTTTGGTCCTAACTGTATAAATTTTTTAGACACTAATTACTAACCTGAACCTTTAGCTATTTTCTTTTTTTTATGATAAATCGCGAGCGACTATAAAACTGAATTTTTTTATTAATTCGCAGAAAGGTTGTTTCAAACTAATTTGGTTTATAGGTCAATAAGTAAGCTCCAAAGTTTCCTCGAAATATCTGATTATGTTTTTATGAAAGAAATACTTATATTTTGCTTTCAAACCTCAAAACTCATTAATGCTGGGATTGTTCCGACTACTGGGATCACATTATCTGATTAATTGAACTTAACTACATTCTGGAAGGTACCCCAGGTGTCCCTCGCCGATTTTAATGATCTTGATATATGCTGTAGTATACTAAAAAAGAAACAACACGTGTTTTTTTCTTATAGGCCAATAAACGCATCAAGGGGGTCTGCCGTGATTTGGAAGAACACCGTTAACTGCATTTCGGATAAGTCCCTTTAGCCGCCTACCGTTAACTGCGTTCAGGTGACTTATCCGAATTGCAGTTAACGGTGTTTTTCCAAATCACGGCAGGGGTAGTGTCCAATATGGTAGTGTCAAGGGGTGGTTTGATTGGTTCACATTTAAGAAGACAATATTTTCCCATGAAACCAATTGGGAAAGTTTTGTCACAATAAGGGATGAAAAACGCTATTTTCCCGACTTAATCTAAAAATTTTAAAGGGTTAAACCATCCCCTACATACGAGGAAAATAATGAAAAGTAAGGCAAAGTTCAAGGGAAAAATCTGAAAAAACATACGTTACCCAACAGAACAAGAGTAACTTGACGTGTTTTCGCATTTTCTTTCAAAAATAATATTGCATTAAACACACTTTATTATAAATATGCATATTATACGCAACCTGCGATTTTGATGAAACTGTGTATATAGGGGTTTTTGGGGACGCTGAATCAAAATTTAACAACAGAATGTCAAAATTCAAGGATTCAATATGGCTGATCAACAGTTTTTTTATTCACTGGATTTTTATGAAAGTCAGTATCCTATAGTTTTCGGAGTCCCTGAATAATCCTGATCTAAAATAAAAATTTCAAAATTCAAAGTGGCAGATCATAACTTTTAAAAGTGAGCCATTCTGAAATTTGGATCATCTACAATCATTTGGAACTTTGACAATTTATTTTTCCACCATCGTTGGAAGAGAAAGTTAATTTCTCATAACACTGCATATTGGTTAATACAATAATTTTTTATGTATGTAGATTTTTGTTGTATTTTTAAATACATGTATCATTAATCAGCATTATAGTGCACAATTTTCATTACGGTTCGAAATTGGAACAACAATGATAATCATCGAAAAAGTGTTTAAAACATAACGATTTTTTACACCATGAACATCGAATGACAGCAACATGTTGTACAGCCTTGAATTTCACAATGTGTTTTACAAGACTCTCCGTAACTACAATTAACTGAATTTTCGAATGGTTCTGATTTGTCATCAATGTACCCACTTTTGTACCAAGAGTATTTGAACTCTGTTCCCATAGTCTTATCCTCATGAATCACGATCTAAATTTACATTTGTTCAAATACTTTTGGTACAAAAGTCGGTACATTGATGATAAACCAGAACCATTCGAAAATCCAGTTGATTTGAGTTTCGGAGAGTCTTTTAAAACACATTGTGAAATTCAAGGCGGCACAAATGTTGCTGTCATTCGATCTTCATGGTGTAAAAAATCGTTATGTTTTAAACACTTTTTCGATGATTATCATTATTGTTCCAAGTTTGAACCGTAATGAAAATTGTGCACTGTAATGTTGATTGATGATACATGTATTTAAATATACAACAAAAATCTACATACATAAAAAATTATTGTATGAACCAATTTTCAGTATTATGAGAAATTAACCTTCTGTTCAAACGATGGTGGGAAAATAAATTGTCAAAGTTCCGAATGAGTGTGGATGATCCAAATTTCAGAATAACTCACTTTCAAAAGTTTTGACCCGCCATTTTGAATTTTGAAATTTTTATTTCAGATTAGGATTCAGCGACCCCGAAAACTATAGGATACTGACTTTTATAAAAATCCAATAAATTAATAAACTTTTGATCAGCTATATTGGTTCCGCCATTTTGAATTTCGAAATTCTGTTATCAAATTTGGATTCAGCGACCCCAAAAAGCCCTATATATACATTTTCATCAAAATGGCAGGTTGCGTATATGCATATTTATGATAAAGTTTATTTAGGGGCAGTTACCCCCTACAATATGATTGTTGTAAAAATGCAAAAACAGGTCAACTTACTCTTGTTCTGTTGGGTAACATATATTTTTTCATATTTTTCCCTTGAACTTTGCCTTACTTTCTATTATTTTCATCGTATGTAGGGCTGGTTTACCCCTTTCAACTTATTTAATTAAGTCGGGCAAATAGCGTTTTTCATCCCCTACTGTGATGAAACTTTTCCAATTGGTTTCATGGAAAAATATTGTCTTCTTAAATGTGAACCAATCAAACCACCCCTTAAACCGTTTATTGGCCGATAAGAAAATACACGTGTCGTTTCTTTTTTAGTGGACTACAACATATATGAAGATCATTAAAATCGGCGAGAAACACCTGGGGTAGCTTGCTGTTAGAATATTAATTTCCAAAATATTTTTTTATAATAGCAAATTCGTAATATCTAAAAATGATTTTACCATTAACGATGAGGTGTTTGGGATTGCATAACATTGATGAAAAATATCCCAGGAAGGGCTTTTAAAACTACAATGTGAAAAGCTCGTTGGTAAAAGTAAACCGATTAATTTTTAAGCTTCTTTACTTTTTTTCTTTTCAAGTCTCTCTTTTTACCACAATTTTTTTGTCAGGTTTCTTCATTTAAATCCAAAAAATCTGTGTATGTTTGTAAAATCTGAAAATCATCTCAAAATTAATTTACCTTTTGTGCTTAAAATTATATTCTTTGTCAAATTTAAAATGGCATAAAATTAAATATTGAATCTCGTAGAATAAAAATCATGATATCCCCACTTTTAACGCTCATATTACAGAAACGTAAAATCTTTTTTACAACATTCTCAGTTTACATGAGAGAAACACTTATATTCCGTTACTCGGTTAGAAACAATTTATGTGCATTTTGCTGGTAGAGCGAATCCTTTATGAGATTTTGCAATAACATTAAGGTACACATGGTTAGTCCAGCTTAAACATCGTTCAAATAGAGCTCTGTTTGCTGGCAAAGAGGAAGCTGTAAAGCAAATAATTCCTTATCTACTTGCATTATTGGATACATCTACTTGAATTGTAAATAAACAATATAACATTAAAAATATACAAATAACCTAAAAAATATAAAAAACATAATAATTGCAACTTGTAAGTGAACTTACATGAAACAAGTTTAAATGATTGCAAAACTTTCAATACCAAGTGCCTTAAAGAATTATGAATTAAATAGGTGCTAGCCAACAAATACTCGCACGATTATCCAATATTTACATATTTTAAATACTAACAATAAGTTGTACTGTACTGAAAAGAGTTAAAGACCAAAATAAGAATTTTTAATTAATTAAGCACTTTACTTGCAAGTCCTGATACTTAAAATATGACAATATATCAGAAATTGGGTTCTATCGGTTCACTGGCCACAAACCCTATAAAAACAATACAAATAAATATTCCTTTATGTTAAATTACTTATGCCTTAGTATCAAGTGAGGGTTCAGCCACTCTTGAAATCTTGAAACCTTTCAAAATTTTTTTAAATTCCTTGAAATCTTCTGAAAGCTCATGAAATCCTACCAATTTATTTGAAACGCCATAAAATCCCTTAAAATAATTTCACATACCTTTTAAAGGTTAAAATTCTTTTAATCTGTCATAATCAATTGAAAAATTTTGAAACCCGTGAAATCCCACTTTTTTGAAGTCATTTGAAATGCCTTATAATGTTATAATCCTGATGAAATTACGTGAAATCCTTAGAATTCCATTGAAATCTTTTTTAATATTTAGCAATCCTTAGAAATGCTCTGTTGAGAAATCACTTGAAATGCCTCGAAAGCTTTTAACCTCTTTTGAAATCACGTGAAGTGATTATAAATCCCTTGAAATATTTCGAAATATTTCAGTAATGTTGAAATTGTTTAAAACTTTTCAAAACCCAAAGATATATTCGGAAAACTTTTGAAATTTTTTGAAATCTTATTATGTGGTATACACTCAAAATATAAATGATCAACCCTTCGGTATTAAAGAATTAACGTCAATGAATATTTTTTTATAATTGAACTTAAGTTTAATTCTCTTATCAAAGTAGATAATTTAAGATCTGTACATTTGTGCCAACGGCGATACCACGCTGGAAACACCAGTTCTCGTAAGATCACTGAAGTTAAGCATTGCTGGGCGCGGTTAGTACTTGGATGGGTAACCGTTCAGGAATACCTGCGTGCTGTTGGCCCGTCGTGGGTGTGGTGGGCCCACATTGGTAGTAAATATCCACCTAGAAACACTACCCGAATCGGGTAGTGAGGCAATGAACTTTCGAGTTCGAACTGCTAATCAATGTATGTATGTATTTGTGAGGACAATTAAATGATTCACTAATATAACGATCACAAATTAAATTAACAGTAGTTGTACACAAATTGAAAGTTAAGAAGTGCGAGATTTTCGAGACATTTCGTTACACCACCTTTTTTTTAAAGATAAAATATGTTTAACTTGAAGAATAAAAATTAAACTATTTTCATTTTAAAGCGTCGAAATTGAAAAATGCATATGTGGGAAGTTTTTAAGAGCAAGGGAGCATTCATTAATCACATACAAATCAAAAAAATAAATATGAGAAAGATGAAACAGAAGAGATGAAAATATGAGCTAAAAAAACTAAGTAATTAATCAACGCTTCCTAAATACTTTCTCAATTGAATTTTTCAAATTTAAATATAAAAAAAAAATAATCTTTTTTATAAAGTAGAACAATTCAAATTGTAGAGTTCAAAATTGAACAATTTTAGTCCGGAAAAAACATGTAATAGTGATTTTAATTTATAACTACTCTTCGAATAAAACTTGTAATTTTAAGTTTCAATTTCTACAAATATACATTTTAGAGTGCAGAAATTCCTGAATAACGAGTAAAAAAGCATCTGTCACGTAAAAAACGCATTACTGAGGAAAACTCGTTTTGCAATACACTTAAAAATACATCAATGCTTCACACAAGTTTTGAGAGGCTTGAAGAGCAACAGCTTTACATGGCTGTTGCGAATGTATACTATGCAAAAAGTTCTTCGAGATTTTCTCGTGGAAAACTTTTTAAGGGGCTTCTTACTTTTCCCTTCGCCCTCTTACATAGGATAAATGCCTGCTTTTCGTTAACAAGCGTCGACCCGTGCAAGGTGGAACCGATTAAAGTTGTTTTTCCGCCGAAACGAAATCGGTTGTTGTCGTTCGAAGAAGACCAACATCGTCCCTTCCGGATAACGTTTTCACCGAGATGAGCCTATATTTTTCACCAAAGAGAGAAAGAAGCCAAGGCAAAGAAAGAGAGAAACGATCAGATTTAATTTCAAACTTCAGAGACAGCGATTTAAGTTTTAATTCGCCAATTCCGACAAAGTCGTCCATTGCACGTGTTTCATTACCGTTGCAAAGTTGTTTTCACTTTATTAGAAATTTTCATCCGCCATAAATGTGACGACAATTTGGTTAAGGGGATCAGCATAACTAATGTATTCTGCAAAGGTATACTCATTCGAATTCATAGCTATGTTTTAATCAGGATTAGAAGTGCGGAAACTAGATATATAGAAAACTGGAAACCTAGAAATTATTTCAGTTGGATTTCTGAGAGTTTAATCTCCGACAAATTTATTCTTATTTAGTGAATTTATTCCATTTATGGGAAATTTTTCCGTGTTTAGTGGAAAAACCTATCCAATCGCTTAAAATTTCACTTTTCATCACATAAAATTGTAATTATTTAAAATTTATAATGTTCCAATTTTAAGTAAAACAAATTAAAATGGTCAATTTCTGTAACATTTTGGAACAGTTTAATGGTCCTGATCATTCAAAATGTTAAAAGCTTGAATATAAACATTTTCAAGTTTAAATCTCTTAATTTAAAAACTGGGACCTAAAAACTATCCAAATCGAATTTATAAGAATAATAATCATACACAATTACACGGAAGAAAATGTATAGCTGAACAAACGATATTTATTCTTGATCTGGCCATATAAATATCGTTGAAAACGAACCAATGATATTGATCAAATCTTCAAAGTATGGATTTGTAGAAAAACTTATTTTTACTATTTTTACTATTATTATTAATTATTCACATTTTTCAATCCTTGAGACAAATGAGATATTATGTTGCTGAAATCAAAATGTTAGACGTCTTAATATAGCGTTAATTAAATAGGAATGATTTTGACAGAGGTTTGAAATGTATGATTGATTTCACAGTTTACTAGCATTGGTGAACATCTTGCTGCGCTATACGATGAAGATGAATTAAAGGGTGGAAACGCATAAGGAGTCGAGCGCTATTTTCTCCTATTTTCATGAGAGGCTAAAGACCTATTGTAGTTTCAGCAGGACCTTAAAAGCAAAAGAAAAAACTACTATACAGATATTTGTATGTTCTATCGTAGTAAAAAAAGGCTTTCTTACAAAAGCCATCCTGTTTCGAAAAAATTAATGGAACAGGTGACGTTTCATTCATTTCAGATTCTAAAAAACTGAGAATTTAAATTCTAACTATTGAATGGACCAACTCTACTAAAAAAAGTTGGCTTCATAAAAGTCATCCAGTTTCGAGGAAATTGAAAATGAAATTATGACTTCGAATTTGCGTAAAACTCATATTTCAGCTTTAAGTGATGCCGGTAATTATAATTTGGCATATTTTAAAGAAATTAAAATTGGTTTGTACACTATTTAGTACTGAATGTAATGGAAAACAGAGTAATTAAAAATAACTATCCAGTCTAGTTGAAAAAAGCAAAACTGTAGCCCGGACTTTCCGGTTAGAGACAGAGCGCTACAACCTGATCTAATCGGGATTTAAAAAACTCTCGCATAGCGGTCCATGTAAAGTGCATCGATTTTGTTAAAGCCATTTTTCTCGAGAATGGCTAAAAATCACATCTTATTACTTTCGAATATTCTCTGACTATTACTCCCTACATTTCCAAGTATTTCTCTCGAATACTCTCGATTTTCTACTGATGTATCTTTTAGAACTGATCTTTGATCATTTTCTAAATTAACTTTTGATTAAGATAAGTGTAATGGAGATTAAACGATAATTCAAGGTAGGTAAGTCACACTATCGAAAAGCTCAATTAAAGGCGAAGTCGGTTACATAAAGGGTGTATCCGGTAGAATGTAATGCTCCATTTTCAAGTTAATTTATTGCCGGCCATTGTACTTTGAATGGGGCTCCGAGATCCGGGAGTCGTGGGGTTCTCGCGGGTTTCAGAAAACCGGGAATGGGTTCCTGGCAAGTCGGCGGTATTGCATATTGTTTCCTATTCAACTGTTTTACAGCCTTTGGCTCTGTCTAGTTCTTTTTCTTTATTTTCCAGATT
The DNA here is from genome assembly GCA_932195095.1 of Andricus curvator. Taxonomy (NCBI): domain Eukaryota; kingdom Metazoa; phylum Arthropoda; class Insecta; order Hymenoptera; family Cynipidae; genus Andricus; species Andricus curvator. The sequence continues at coordinate 36,698 of CAKNYM010043193.1, forward strand.
CACACACATTCCTATCACTGCCAGCGGTGACTCACTTTCGCAGAGAAACGTAGAAATCTCTCCTTTTCTCGCAAGTTTCACGTACTATTTTTCTATTCTTTTATTTATTTCTTTTGCTCTTCCTACGTCTACGAAAAACTTTGGACAGTTGCAATAGTCTCGAAATTTTATTGAACACATTCTGCATCAAAAGTATAGATGTGAACTACTGCGGAATTGAGATACTGCTATAATTTATTGCATTAGCTTTTATTAGCAGAAATTCATTCTCGAAAGTGCCGAAAGTATTTTTAATTCATGATTAAAAATGTCCTAATATACTCATCAAAACTAATAATCTGAGTTACAAGTCGTATGCCAAACAATTTTTAGCTGCGATTTTTTTAAATATAATTTTCAAATGGCCAGTAAGCTTTTATTGCTCCTTTCTGACTACATACAGTATAAGTTTGTATACAAATTAATATAAATATAGAAAAAATGCGGATCTCTAAAAAAATATAGCCATGCAGGTCAAAATATGAGTAGGAAAACCTTATTCTTTTTAGAAAAAAATATAGAGGCTTACAACTTATAATTGTAAAACTTCAAATGAAACCCGTAGAAGAAGCAATCTCGCTTTCAAAATGCAGAATTAGTGGTGTGCCGCTTTCCCCCACATATGCGCAGCTTAGCCCCCCATTTGCGTTGAATAAACAAAGAAGTAACAGAATAAATTATTATGAAGAAATTGTTATATAAAATGAGATACATAATGTCAAACCTCTTGTTTCCTCTAGGTTAATATAATCCTGACAAAACGTTTGAAGCATAAAACAAGTAAAAGTACAACTTCTTGTTTAAATACAATCATTATCCATGAATTGAAATCAACACAAACACATATAAATAAGATAATATCCTCTTAAGTATGTCAGTATCAGATCCTCTACTTCTCGGTTTATTTGCAAACTTCTTTAGAGAAACCCATGCGGTTTTGCGAATACAGCACAAAGTTGACTAAAGAAACATTGGAGACAGTTTAGTTTGCATGTCCACAACTCCCGGTTTTCAAACATTCTCGTAGTAATTCAAATATTCAAATTCGAAACTAAACAATTCATAATTTTAGCTATTTAAAAAATAAGCTATAAATTAATAAATATATAATGGGGAATAATTTCAAGCTTTGAAGCGTTTAAGATTGAAAATTGAAAAATATCAAGCTCAAACGTTCAGAAATTATTAAATTAAACCAATTTTACTCCGAGATACTGAAAAAAATTCAAATTGAACATATTCAAACCGAGTTTATTCGAAATTGGGTTTTCCGGTCAAAAATGATATTTTTTCCCGGTTGACTTTTGAGCGCTTATATTACTAATTATTCAATACTAACTGCTTTATTATATGAAATTGAAAAGAATTAAAAATTTTATAATTACAAGGTAAAATATATAATTTTATTCAAATTATTGCAAAAGTGATTGCAGACTTCAAAGCCCAAAATGCTCTCAAAACATGGAAAATAGGGTGATTTTCCAATAAAATAGCAGAATAATAGGGAAATAAATTCTTTTTAATAACATTAGTGTAAGTACTATATTGCTAATATTTCAAATGGAAATATATTAACGAGCACACTAACGGTAACACTGAGCACATTTCCGAACACATTTTTTTAAAGAGCGAGATGATATTTATTGCAAACTTAAACACAAATCTGAAAAATTCCCGGTGTTAAAAAAAAATCCGACTATTTTCCGGCTTTTTCCCAGTGCTCAAAATTCCAGGGTAATTCTCTAATTTCCGCGGTCAGTGGCCACCCTGATTTTAGATATTTAGTATAATCCAATCCAAAATATGTATTAGAAAACAACAGTGAAAATTGTTCAATTTCAAAAAAAGGTTAAATTCATATGTGTTCAGATTCATATGCTTTTAATTTTAAATTGTCCACTTTTACGATTTTCAATCTATAATTATTTTATTATGATCATTCTGAAATAATAATAGCAATCAAAGTATTGAAAGGTTTTCATTAGAGGTGTGCAGTCGTTTATTCAAATTTTTAATACAAATTTAGACACATTGGATTTTTCGAAATAGACAAAAAATTTAACTGTACATCAAACCGGCTTGATTTTCTTAAGCTATTGCAATTTTTTAAACCAAAATAACATCTTTTTTTCTTTTGTTAAAAAATTGATCCAAAAGTCAAGTCGAATCTTCGAAATTCGACTTGTTCGAATATTCGATTAAATCGAATTTCAAAGATTCGACTTGACTTTTGGATTCATTTTTATACCAAAAAAAATGATATTTCGATTTTAAAAATTGCAATAGCTTAAGGAAATCAAACCGGTCTTATGTACATTTAAATTTTTTCTATTTCGAAAAATCCATTTTTCCAAGCGTGCCTAAATTCCTTTAAAAAATTCTAAAAAACGACTGCACACCTCCAGTTTCTATTTCTAATTCTGCAATTTCGTATGATTTTAATTTAGAAATAAACAATTATGAATGTTTTTATGACAAAATATTCAACACTTTCAATTCAAACTTTTTTCGAACTTGAACCCGTTTGTCAAAAAGGGACCTAACCACCTAACCAAAATCTCGATTTCGAGAAAAATAAAAGGAAGTGCAAAGCGAAAATCCGTTTTAATAAGAAGGTGTTAAATGCGTTTTATTGGCTTCAATTAATTGTTTTGGTCTAACTGATGTCTCTGTAGAAGATTATGGTCCAGTTGGATTTAGAAGTGGGTCAAAATCCAGGTTTAGTATTATTTTATAAAGTGATTACATATTTTTGCCTGTCCTTTTTACGATTCGATAGAGCTAAGTAATACCTTCAAAATACTTTCTTGTTTTTCTTTTTTATTGAAAAATAAAAAAGTTGTGCAACTCTATGTGTGTTGATATTTTCATTTTTGGGGACGCGCAGCACCATTGACAAGGGTTTTCCTCAGATGTAGTTGCTTCTTTAAATATTATACTTCAATTGAAACTCAGAATTTTGCAATTCTTAAGGTTTTCAATTTGAAACTGTCCAATTTTTAATAACTGAATTTTGAAATAATTGAATTTTCAAAGATTTAAATTACTTACGGCAACTATTAAGTATAATAATACTTTTAATCTATAATAATAAAGTACGTGGCTTCCTGATGTTGACCTTCTGTCCGTTTAACTTGACGCTACTATGTTTCTACTGGTTTTTTAATGATCTTGATTTATTATTTGTTTATTATTATTAATGAGTTATGACATTTGTAGTTAAGAAAGGTTACATTTCACACTTGGGCATGTCATTTCTAGAATCCTACAACAATCAGATTCAGAAACTGCGGATAAGATTGTGAGTTTTTCCGGTCGTAAATAAAAGTTTTTGTTTTAAATCAAACTGGATTCGCTGAATATCTATTTGTCTCTATCAGGGTAAGTGATTGTTTTTTTTAATACCGCAGAGTCACATAACTTCGAACATTGACCTAAACTTGAAATACCCAATTTCGTTTGCTTTCAAATAGTATAAAGCAACAAAAACTCTGTAGTCCAAAGTCAGAAATAATGTTTTACTGCAACATTTTACGGGAGCAACAATCAAGTATTATATAAAAAAGTAAATAAATTTTCTCTTGATCCTAGAATGTTAGAAATCTCTCACCATTTAACAAAGTAACTATGTGAAACCCAAAGGAAAAAAATCCGGGAAAAAACTCTACTAATTTGTAGGCCACTCTAAGTGAAATTTACGTTTACACTCAACCTGAACTTCGAAAATTTCTCAAATATTTCCAATTATTCCTAGAACGTTAAAAATCTCTAGCCTATTAACAAAGTGACTATATGGAATCCAAAAAAACTCTTCAGGAACCAAAAACATAATTCAGAAATAAGCTCTACTGATTTTTAGTCCACCTTAGGTAAAATATGCAGCAAATCAGTTGGTTTAACTGAACTTCTTGTAAAATCTACTAAAAATGCATGTTATTTATATTTGTACCGAATGTTCTATCAATTTTGCGGATCTTTTTTCTGCTTAAATATATATTGTATATATACAGAAGTGACTTTTGACTTTTTGAGGCGTCTTTAGAAGGACAAGCCGAGCATCGCATCATAACCATGAATATGTATATTTCTTTTGATAATGTTCCGAAAAGCACTTACTTCCGATTTATTTGGAACTTTGTATACCGGTGTATTTTGACTCGCTGATTACGAGAATGATAGTGAAAATACCCGCAAATTTGATTTTCAAGGTCAAAACCCCCCAAAAATCTATAAAATTTGTGTTTTTTCCGTTTATTTAATTAAATATTACAAATTTACCAAAAAAGCTTAAAATAAAAATTGTAGATCTTCTGAAAATGCACCTTTCATGTTATACACAGCTTTTCGAAAAAAACCATTATTTTTGACGAAATGGAAGGAAAATTTTTATACAAAGTGTAGGATTGCTTCAAATGGGACTTGTGGCACTCCTGCCACACACACGTTGTGGCACTGCCGTTGGAAAGGGGAAGGTATGTAACCTACATTATTGCTGGTATTTTTACTATCATTTTCGTCATCAGCGAGTCAAAATACGTGTGTGTACCTACACTCGAAAAAATGTCCGGTTAGATCAACCAGAATTCTGGTTAAATATGGCCTTGCTATTTTTTCTGGTTAAAGTAATCAGAATTCTGATAATTTTAATCAGAATTTCTGGTTAATTTAAACGGAATTCTGGTTAATTCAACCATAATTCTGGTTAGTCTAACCAGAAAAAATAGTAAGGGCATATTTAACCGGAAGTCTCGTTGATTTAACCAGAAATTTTTTTTGAGTGTAGTATGAAATCAATCGGAGGTAAGTACTTTTCGGAACTGCACCCTTTTTTATACTCTTTTTTTTTGTGGTACTTTTTTCATACTCATGCCACGCTGAAAAAACCAGTTCTCGTCAGATCACTGAAGTTAAGCAGCGTTGGGCGCGGTTAGTACTTGGATGGGTGACCATTCGAGAATACTGTGTGCTGTTGGCATATTATGGGTGTGGTGAGCCCAAACTTGTAGTTATTTATAACTACAAGAAAACTATCCACCTAGAAACACTACCCAAATCGGGTAGTGTCACGCCTACCCTGAAAGGGAAATGGCTTAATGGTATACATACATACATATTCACCCCGAGAGAAAGCAGTTCACATGACGTACGCCAGCCACGAAAATGATAGGGGGTGGCGGAGGGATGATCAATTCCATGCTTCCTTGACGCATACAGATGCAAGAGGCGTTAACACAGACTTCGTCCCTTTCCATAGAACATGAGACTTAACCAGATTACAATGTTACTACGGATCCTGACTCGTTATCTCGCAACTCGACCCTATCTACGACCCTCCACCTTTGCCCTTTGCATCGCGAGGGCTTTTAAAGGGAGGCGCCTTCTCCCCAACATTTACACATTTGACCACCAGCTATGCAAACTGGAGGCTGAGGAATTTCAACGAGGACCGGTAAGTGGAAGCTCGATGAAAACGACTTGGTTTTGTTTCACGTAAAAGTTAAGCTTCTTTAATGCAATTTCCTTATTTTCCCTTTGTTCAATGAGTTTTTGTTCCAAGTTTCTCTATTCAGAGCACGAGAAACTCAGACAAAATTTCAGAAACTCCCTTTTAAATTTGAAGCTTTTAACATATAGACTTAAGTTTAAAATATAAAACTTAAAGCGTTAAAAAATGAATAAATTTAAATTCTGAGTCTTTATGAATATTAAATAATAAACATTTTGAAATTCAAAATTTTCAATATAAATTTAAAACTTGAAGAGATAATAAAATTTTAATTCTTAGTGCGTATGAATATTAAATATTATACTATTTAAAAGTCTTTACTTGTAAATTGAAGCGTGCTTTACTAGGGTGCCTAATGAAATCCTTTTTTTTAGATTTTTTAAATCCTTGAATCGGAAATTTCTTTCTTTTGGTGAGAAAATTATCCCCTCCCAGGAGGAAAAAATATATGTAGTTTATACATAGTGGAAGGGAGTATATATAATATTTCCCACTATCTATCATTATTTCACCTGGGCTATTTTTGCCAGATTTTTAAAAAAATAATTAGAGGCCGCTATGGAGGTCTATATGCAGAAAATTCGACTTTTTAAACTTTTAAAATTGTCATTTCTACAATTTTAAATATTGCATCTTGTACAATGCAGGAAATTATTTATCAGGATGCTATGTGACCCTCAATTTTGGTTCGTTATGGAAAACAAATTTAAGGTGGTTATAAACACCCTTGAAATTGCAATGTTACGATACAGTTGAGACTAAGAGGTGACATTCATCCATATTTTTTTTAGTTATGAAACTTGAAGAAAATATTACTTACCTTACTATAAACAATTTCTACTATTTGAACAAAAAATTTGAGGAATTCTTGTCCTACAATTAAAAAATAGCATTTTCACCTTATTTTTATATTTGTTAGCATCATCCAGTACGCGCTACGCGTGCGTGTACTTTTTCAATTTGAGGGAAAATATAATTGTTAATACCACAAAAATTCAAAAAACTTTCTTTTTTATGTTCATGCATTTATTTGCTTTCAAGGCTATATAAAAATAAATTTCTCAAGATTCTTGAGAAAGGTAAAAAGATTTTTGAAGATTTCAGATACGTCAAATTGAATTTTTTAAAAAGTTAATTTTTAACCGAATAGTTGAATTTTCCAACAAAAAAGACGAATTCTCGAACGAAAAATGTAATAGCTGATATTTTATTTCAGATATTATTATATTTTATTATTTATTTGAGATATTTTAGATATTATCATAGACAATATTTTTTTAAGCTCATAAATATAATTTTCCTGGGTTTCTTGAGAAACTTTGAAAATATTATTGAAGATTTCAGATATGTCGAAAAAGTATCTAGAAAATTTTTGAGGAAGTTTTTAATTTTACAGAATTTTACAAAGTTGTAGGAAAAAATCGAGTCAGTTTAAAATATATTGAGGACTTGCAAAAGTTTGAAAGAAAATCAACAAATATTTTATAATTTTTCGGAAATCTTGCAAAGTTTTTAAATATTTGTAATCTCTTCAAAACTTCTAAAAATTCCCAAATATCTTTCAAATTGAATCGAATTATTTCTAAAATTTTGAAACATATTACAAAATTTTAAAAATTGCCTTAAAACTTTCCAGGCTTGTTTTAGAAGATTCTGGAAACCTTTGGAAATGTTTTAAAATCTGTTAAAATAATCTCTTAAACTTATTTTCCAAATTAAAAAGTCATTAAAAATGATTCTAGGAATCTAATGAAAATTTTTTTTATTATCTTGAAACCTGAATAAAAAGATTCCCAAGTCAAGGTTTTAGACAATCTAAAAAAAAAGGATTTCATGAGACAACCTAACCTAGTTCTCTGCAAGTGGCGTATAATGCACTGTTGTAGAGTGCGCTTCACTTGTATAATGTTTAATATTAATAAGCACTCAGTATTCAAAATTATTTCCATTTTTCAGCGTTTTAAGTCTTAATTTTTAAGTTTCAGGTCTATTTTAAAAGCTTAAAATTTATTAAGCACATTAGGAGTTCCTGCCATTCATGATTCGCGGCAATCATAATTCGACAAAGTAAAAAAAAGGATTAAAAATTGTATATGATTTCAAAATGGGCATATATATAAGTGCAATATTTCAACTAGTTTTAAAGAGAACTCAAAACTCCAGTTTGATGGCATCATTGAAAATGCAATAGGTAAAAAATTCAATGTTGCCTCTACTAATACTGTTTTTTTTTAATCATTATAAAGTTCTATTATATTTTTTGAAAGAAGTACGAAGCAATTTGCAATCCGCGACTATTGTTTTTAATTTAATCGAGGACCGGTAAATGGGAGTTCGGCGAAAACGACTTGGTTTTGTTGTACATAAAAGCTAAGCTGAGCATTAGTACCCTTTCCTTATTTTGTTTGTTCACAATATTAGTTCGTTACGCATTCTCATATTTCTAAAGATGTGAAGTAAATTTTTTATTATTTAAAACAATTGTACTCTTATAGCTAAATGGTTTATTGTAATTGAGTTGTTAATTAAATTAAATTCAAACTATGCCTTTTTCGTGAAAACAAAATGCAGACAAAATCGTAAAATCCTTTTTTCTCACTCAGGGGGTCAAAACGTGGAGATTTGATAAAAACTGGCAAGTTGAAATCAAAACATATTCCTGTTATGAACGCTTACTCCACTTATTGGAAAGTCGTTTCATATCGTCGCAGTTGAATAAAAATCTCCATTGATTTTAGTTACTAAGAAACGATGACTTACATATATGTTACTTGGATGTTTAGGGTACAAAAACACCCCCAAAAACATGCTATATACCCAAAGAATCGTTATTCTTTCTAGTTCGTGGGTATGAATCTTTTGATTTGGTACGCCTGATCGTCAAAATATAAAAGTTTTAGTCAAATCTATCATAGCGTTTTTGAGAAAAAAAAACATTTTGCTAAAATAAGCATTTTTCCATTAAAATACATGTAAAAATCGAAACTTTGGACAAGTGTTTGTCTAAAAACTGTCCATTTTTCTGACATTTTTCTTTCGATTTTTTAGTTTGCAGGTTCGAAAATACAAGACAATTTTTTTTTTAGAATTTTTTATCATAAGGCTTTTTTCTGTACATTTCGTGCGGGGTCCTTTGTTATGAAAACTCCAAACACAAAAATCTTTCAGAAATTAAAAAATCTTTCATCATAAAAAAAATGTTCAAATCGAATAAATAGTGTAGGCTAAAAATTGATTTATCCACAGAAACTTTCTTTTGACCGAGGGGTGGTTATTAAATAGTCTGTATGGAAAATTCCATAGGCCAGATTTTCAGAGGTATGGAATTCCATAGGCCAAAATTTAGGCTGATAAGCGTATTTTTAAAATAATTTTTTTTTCAGCAATGAAAACTTTCGTCAATTGGGGATTTTTCCATAGGCCGGAAGATGACCCGCTGCCCATGGTAGTAATGTGAATATCAAGACTTACCGTCCGGCTACGAAATCCAGTTTCCAGTCCCAAAGAATCCTACAGCAATCTGAAACACAGATGAAATCCAAATTCTCTTAAAAAAATGTAGCAGAAGTTGTCTTATTTAAAGAAAATATATTTAAAAACACAGTGAAAAAAGGACGTAGTAAAGACAAATTTAAAGGGCCATAATTTGAAAAGAATAAAAAACTTTTAATTATCCAATCTCAGTTACGTTGTTAAGTGCCAGGATCCCACTTAGCAAATCTTAACGTTTGAGGGACGCTTCTGAAAACTTTGATCTTATAGTCAGTGTGAGCTAAACATTGTTAAAAGTTCTTTCCTTCTTGGTAAGACGATAGACAAGAAAAAAAGGGCGTCGAATAGTTAACAGGATTGTGGAGAGAGTTTCAAGTCTAAACTCTAAGCTCTAAGCAAAGCATTAATCGCACAAAGATGAGCAACGAGAAAGGCATCAGATCGGTTAATTGTCGGCTTTGTCATCGACGACATAATTACCTAAGAAGTTTGCATGGCGGCAAATGCACTGCACGTTATTACTTCCTTACCACGGGGCGAGAAGTTTGCATGATGTGGCAGATGTATTAACGTACACCTTCTCGTGGCTCGTGCTTTATTATTACAGCAGAAAGAGAGGGATGTAGAAATGAATCGCATAGAGAGAGAAGAGGTAAGTCATCTCATCTCGCCTTGCTATGTGACGTGTACCAGTTTCTGATGCAAATGTGACGATCCTATCTTCAGGCTGTCTTAGAAGTCTTGATTAAACACCCAACAACCAGACCCACATTAGTACTGATTGTTTTTATAATTATTTGTTATTATTATTATTTCTGCAGATCAACATAGGTATTAAATTTCTTCACATCAAAAATTGGGTGTTGGAAACGTTGCAGGTAACGGGTCAAAGGGATAACAGCCAGCTGGGTAACTGAGGCTGGGGCACGAGTAAACTCACGGTGGCGAAGATTTCACGTTATAGTGAATAGTCCGTAAAGTGCTGCCTCTAGCGGAATCCGCCGGAGAAGTCGTAGAGTCGCCACGGTGAGTTTACCCCAGCCTCAGTTACCGAACTGGTTATTACCCCGTTTGACCCATTACCCGAGGGGCCATCACTCATTACCATCACTCTCGAATCAGTCACTTTTAACATTTGAAATCAAGGAGGAATCCGGAGTAATAAAGAACAAAAAATGTGAAGTCTTGGAGACTCAAACCAAATTTTAGTAATCACTTTAATGTAAAAAGGAATCAATGAAATCTGGGTTTTTATTCATGCTCAAGTGAAATCGTCTAGTCAACTAACTTTATATAGGGACTCTCTATTTTTAAGAAGTGAATCTGTGAATTTAAGAAGCGAATCAGATAATTTCAGAAGGGAGTCAGAGCGGAATCAAGTGGAGTTTGAATCCCCTTGAGGGAATCGAGGTTCGAACAGAAGATTCGGTTGTGAAAATATTCCCGTGCGCCAAAATGTTGCGCAGTGGCCTGCGTTGTGTACGTCAGTTTTCGGCGGTTTTCGATTTTAACCTCGATTTTGACATTTCATGAACTCTGAGAATCAACATGATGCAAAAGAGGAATCTGTTGGATTTAGCAGGAGGTCGGCGGGAGTCAGTGGAAATAAACGGGAATCAGTAGTCGTTAAGCGTCGAAAAATTGAAATCACAAAGCAAAAACGGAATCTGGTTAACCTTAGATGTTAGTCTTGAAATCGTTTGAAATCGATTGAAATCAAATGAAATCAATTAAAATCCTTTGTCAAGATTCTTCTAATTTCAGAGTGAATGGCCCCTCGCCATTACCTACAACTTTTCTTACCCCCAGTTTTTACTATGTTTTAAAATTTAGAGGCCGTCCATAAAATACGTTACCAACTTCTGCCCCACCCCCTCAAAATTAACGTAGCTTTTGGCTAAACACGGATATCACCTCTATTTTGCGTTTTTTCGCATTTCTAGTAAGTTCAGTAGATAAAATGCCTGCGTGACTGTAAGGAATGAAGAATAAATAAAAAAAGTTAAAATATGACAGCGATTTCCGATCTTATTAAGTTATTATTGAACTATGCCGTTTCAGGGCCAACTTTTGCAGCGATCTCCTCCACCCCTCAAAATGGTAACGTAGTTTATGGATGGCCCTTACCGGCATCTAGATAAATTGAGGGTCCTCGAATGTCCACTGGTCCATATAGGCCCATAAAGGTAAAAAATCGGGTTTTCTCAAATTCCAACTGCGTTTCGAAAGGCATTAATAAAGTGCTATTCAAAAGTTGTAGGAAAAATGAAGAAATATTTTAAAATAGATCCACCTTTATGCTTGGCTTTCATAGTGTTGGCCAAAAGATACCAAAAAAATAGCACAGTAATTCTTACCAGGAAAGACAACTTTTTTGCACTTTTTTGACCATTGTACACTATTATACAGAATCTTTTGTTCGAAATGATAAAGTCGCATTTAATGATTTAATATTTTTATTAGAGACATTTAAATATTACGATTAAAGGTGGTTTCAAAGTATAAAAATTCGTGATAATCTTTAATTATGTATCAATCTAAATGAGAAAGTTAAGTCCTAAACAACAAAATTAAGAAAAAAATGTCTTGTTACCAGAAAAGACAAAAATTCGGGGACATATAAAGAGTGATTATAACTATTTAAATATAATTTAAAATAAGAATAAGTTTTACCGTGCAATTTCTAAATTTTATTCGGAAAAAATAGATATACTGGTAATTGCAGTTCGAGCTTTCTTTTGAAAAATATAACGATATTTGAAAAATAGAAAGAGAAACATGTTACCGGATTAATCATATCTAATCGAGTTTATTTTTATATGGAGTGAAGTAAAAATAGCTGGCATATAGGACATTATTGGAGAAAATCCGTTTCACGAAGCCCCGTAATTAGGACAATTAGTCCTCTAAACACAATCCTATAATATTCCAGAGGCAAGATATTGTCCACTTTTTTATTTCCTCCCGTATAGGTATGCTATCGAAATAAAAGTCTAAAAAATTGCTCTTTCCCTCTCGTTTCCCATATACCTCAGTAACGAGTATGATGACATTATGATTTTTACACGTTAAATTTGACGTGTTGAAAATCGCTTCTATCGACGCCTCCAGCAATAAGTGCCTACTACCTTCAGTCTTCACAGATACCTCCAATTTCAGGGAAGCGCGAACACGCTCCCTTTCGATTCTTTCATGCCATTCGGTCGTATGAACCTCAGGGATGGTTCGTGCAGAAGCGAACGCATTACGACTGAAAAAAAAACGAGGGGATAGAATGAAACAGGAAATCTTCGAGATGTGAAGAAATCATCCAAGAAGGCTGCGAGTCTTGCTTCTCAAGCTGGGGAGACGAGATTTTACGATTATTAGAAGTGCGAGAAGGCAGGAATAAAGAATGGGAATTTCAGGAACTGCTGTACATCGTATCCTACTTCTTTCATATACCCTCCCTTTTTATTTATAACTTCCGACACCTTTCTTGAAAAGTGTTTCATCAAAACCTACTATATTTTACGTTGGAAAATATATTTTTGCACACCTACGTACATAGTTTAGGGTTGCTACAGAAGTCTCCTTTCAAAATTTCGTGACTTTTCCAGTATTTCAAGGGCTACTACCCGAGTAAAAATGCTTCGACTTGAGTGCGACTTGGTGATGTCTTGAGTTTGTCTCCAAGATATCGATGTCTGGCTGCGTCTCAAAACTGAGTCGAGACATAAGATAATGTCTTGCTTTTATGGTCTTAGCATGGTGATCTCAAGTCGGCGTAAACTTGTCTCAAGACGAACCTTTTTGGACTCAGAAATGATACTGTTAACAGATGCGAAGGATTAAAATTGATGACTGAAAATTTTTGTAATTATTAAGTTAGTTATTTTTTATTCAAAAATTGATAATCTGTTGGTCTGAACGACTATAGCTCTAAAAAATGTTCATCCAAAAAATTAAAATTGTAATTTTCTGTAAGGATCTCCTAAGCCGTTTGAAATACGTAAAAACAAACAACATTTTCGGTATCGTCGTCAAACAAGTATAATACAAATTAAAATCTATAAATTAAT